>CAFUXE010000281.1:96436-111460 GCA_903364295.1 Serranus cabrilla | reverse complement strand
ATTCAGACTGACTCCTTGAGTGGTAATTGAAGTGTCACTCTGAATATCCAGCTAGCTTTATAAAGTAGAGAAAACATTAGTGGTCAAACAGTAGCGCAATAAACCTTTCTAAATGCGCTTTAGGTTTCACTCTTTGCTAAAGTTGCTATTTGTGAGCCTGTATTAAAATAATCAAATCATCCTCTTCATAATTAACAGGGCAAATATATATGTTATGGATTTGAAGACTCATTGGCAATCTGCTCATCACCATTTACACACACTTCACCAGCATGACTGGCCCTGTGGACTCGCTCGTATTCTTTTCACTGTTCAGCTCTTAGCTAAATGGATCTCAGTGCCATCCTACAGACACCAGTGACCTTCAGTCATTTAGCAGGCAGTATGATAGGAACATGATATCAACACCTGAACAAAGCGCAGCGTAAAGCACCACATCAAGCTGCTGTTTATTCATAGCGCAGTTGGTTGGGTCTGTCATCTAGAGGTCAGTCATTTGAATACACCCCATTATGGGCTACCGCCGTCCCTTTGCCTTCCAGTTAAAACAGCCCCACATCAGCCACTTCAAAAGAGCCCGGCTTCAAACATCGCGTTTCCAATATGACAAACGTACTTCACAGCAACAGCTCTGACAAAATATGCAGCAGCTGCCTAACGTAAAGGATGAAACGTGTAAAAATCAAGACTGCGCTGTGCTTATGTCAAAGAGGAGACACAGAGAGGCTGAGAACAAGAGAGGAAGAGAAGAGGAAAGGAAGGCAGAAAGACGAGGAAGAGACAGATAGAAAAGACAGGAGACGGAAGAGAAAAGCCCAAACAAGCTTTGTTTTAATTACTGGCGCAGGAAAGGCGGAGAAAAGCAGAGATTTTTGCTCGTTAGACTATCGCTTTGGATCAAACACTATATTTACATATCAGATTAAACAGCTCCCGCAAACGGTGAGATCTGAGCTGTGAAGGCACGGCTAACGAGAGGAAGCCATCTTCCTGCTCACATTTGGCGGGGTGAATAACACTGGCAAAACAACTCATCAGTACTTATTAGAAAGAGCAGCATACAAAGACCTGATAAAGGCAGAACTTAGAGCAGAAGAGCTAGTTAGTGCAACATATACCGTACAAGTGAGCCAACAAGCGGCAAGCTCACAGCGCATCATGAGGCGGACGAATTTGGAAAATTGTAAGACAGAGGAGTGAACTGAAACTTCAATGTTTTGCGACTCCTCTCCGAGCCAGCCAATTAGAGGTCCTGGCAGGTCAAAGTGCATTATGGGAGGTGGTAGGAGTTTAGAAGCAGCACAAATACACTGTCAGAAACAACTCCCTCTTCTTTCATCCTGCCTTTCTTCTGTGGCCTTTATTCTCCCCTTCTGTAGAGGGAGAAGAGCTGGCTTTGTGGCTCAAGGGATCCAAACGACCGGCCATCATTATTCCCTCTCAGATGCCAGTCTCTCCTCCACCCCCGCCCCAAACACCACCACCACCACTACCAGGCCTCCTAGACCCCCACCCACCCACCCACCACCCCCTGCACAGACAGCTATAAGCTACAAGAGGCAGAGGCTGCAGCAGAGTCTCTTTTCTGTGTGAAATAAAGACTTCTGAGAGTGAAAACTCCATTACCACAGAGCCGCCGCTTCTCTCAGCCATCAAATGAGTGAGAAAGAAAGTAAAGGACAAAAACAGCCAGTGACAAACAGCAATGACTGATTCCTGTATTTTATGTGCGCGTGTGTGTGTGTGCACGGTTGCGCGCGTGTGTTTAAGTCAAGCAAACAAACACTTGCAAGGCGGCCTACAAAAAGGGAAAATGTGTGGCAAAAGCAAATTCTATTGGAATAACAATGGAAGTGATTGGAGCTAACAATCCGAATCAGTAGGCGCAGGGATTTGAAACATATGTCATGTTGTTGCGCATCAGTGATAAAAACCAATAACAGTATTCCCTGACTGCACTGTATGAGTGAGAGTCAGACACAAAGCCCTAGCAGAGCGCGGCCCCCCCGCCGCCCCTTATCCCGCAATGTCAGATATATCAGCAATGCTAATGCCCAGGCAGCATCCTGCGCCGCTCGCCCTGAACCACTGAAAAGACAACCATTTAGGCTTTAAAAGGCACACATAAACAAAAAAGTAAGGAGGAGATGAAAAGAGAGGAAAAGATAGAAAGACAACACAAGAGAGGGAGAGGCAAAAAGAATGAAGGGAGGACAGGGGGGGGGGGNNNNGGGTAGGAAGTCAATTACGTATTCTGAACCTGGCCGATGTAGTCCTCAGGGATCTGCCTCCGCACCTCAGGATCTGTAAATAATTGACAGATAATATTAATTGGCTTTGGATTAGTGAGCAAGCTCAGTATCACACATTAATATTTGATCAGAGGATGATAGGGACCCTGGCAGGGGATCCGAAGGGGCAGCTGAGGCTGTTTTGTTGATTAGGCCAGAGACGGGAGGAGACAGAGGCAAGTGGTAGCAGCAGCAGCAGCAGCAGCAACAACAGCAGCTTCAGAAAGACACACACATACAGATGGAAACACACAGACGTGGTTTGATGCTCCCGTTAGCTCTAGGCTGCTAAACCTCCAACTGCCAGCAAACTGTCTGTTCCTTGTTTTGCCATAAAGAATAAGAACAAAAAAAAAAAAGAGGAATAAAAGAGAGGACTTCCAATGCCATGATTGGCCACTTAGTAAATGGAATATTTTCTTTTTTTGTTAAGATTTTCAGAGCTAAATTTTATTGTCTCACTAAATGCTGACTGAGGAGTTAGAAGCACAGAAACACACATATTTGCAAGAATATTTTTGATTTTTAGTGGGGTTTTTTGTCTGTTTATCTTGTGTAATTTGTTTATAATTATAATTATAGCTCACAATAAAATGTCTGAGAGGGCTTTACAGTATGGATGACATCCTTATCCATACACACATTGCTCTTTTTTATTAATTAATACAAACATATTAAAAAAAAAAGATTTAAATCTATCTCTTAAAATATTTAAACAATAAAAACTCCACTGCACCACCACAAATATAAAAAAAAATGAAAATTGACTGAAATTCTTGAAATTTTGCAAAAGCCTATATGTCAACATAATGTTATCCTGAAGCTACGAAGCATCCCTTACACGCAGTATGATGTGAAGAACCATTCAAACCCTGTTTGAATTTTAAAAAATGGATTAAAAAAAATTAGAAATGAGGCCAAAACATGAAGGTGTGCACAATATTTCCTGCAGCAGCAGCAGCAGCAGAGGCAACAGCAGTGATTCTCAGAGTGGGAAAAAACAAACAAGACAGATTTACGCAGCAAAACAAGCTGGCAGACACACACGTACAATTAAACTCATGGCTAATTAAAGTGTTACTGGAAGCATGCAGCTAGAGTGTGACAACATAATGAAAGATTGAAGAGGGGAGGAGAGACACGGGACCCCCCACCCCCCCCCCTCCCACCCCCCGAAAACAATGCTACCTCTCCCTTTCTCCACTCGCCTCCTCTCTCTCATCTACCATATGCTGCCATTTGTTTAGTCAAATCCCCTTTAAGCACTGCAGATCTATGACTCTGAGCCATTGCTTTGCTACAACTTGGATCACTCTCCATAGACACATCGGCAGCTCGGATCCCTCATGGCCGTGTCACTCGGCCAGCTAGAGGAGTCTCCCGGGAGTGGCTTTTTATTGCTTTTCCACATCATTTGTCTGGCTATTACAGCTAGCCTCCCCTGAACCATGGGAATAATCACAATATTTCAATTTCAAGATAGCAGGGTAGAGAGAGAAGGGCTAGTTTGGCTTGGATATTGTTTCTGCACCATGCTGTGCACAGGGCACCAACAGGATGAGTTATAGATCATTTCTTGACACAAATGACTGTTTAACATTAACTGAAAACTGCCCTGCCTGTCCCTATACATACTCAAAGTGGGCTTAATTTACCTGCCTGCAGGAGAGGTTTCTGTAATGTAACGTTAACTAAAAATCTAGAGAAATCATCTAAAATGTTTTCAATTTTCAAATTAAAATTACAGGGACACACTCATTTATTAATTTACTATTATAAACAATTGGCTCTCATCCTTGATTCAGATTGTATCAATGATATATGTAATATGTTGACACTTTTGGGGGCATTTTGCTTCGTGAACAGGAATTTAATATATAGTATTTACCGCTCATTAGTAATAGTAATTACTACAATTTGGATTTATATGTTTTATTACAATCTGCAAAGTATTTAAGTAGAATCAACCTGCAACAGTGTGAAGTTTAGAAAGTGAACCTGTGTTTCAGCAGAGACCACCTGACTTAACTGGCTAAATTACATTTGGTCAAAAGCACCTGGAGAGCTGCTTAAGTTCTGTTGTGTGTTACATCAACACTAAAGTCAACTACACCATCCTGGTTTGGATCACACCAGCCGCAATTGGCAAATTGGTGTGTATAGCGCAATGGAACACATAGGAGAAGTGAGCTCTGCTAAACAAGTGAACTGTGCCAGATTTATCCAGTATGCCTAATTGCCTCACAGATTTAACAGTGAAAACTGTACAGATGACCCCAGCCCAAGGCAGATTAAGGGACCATGCAAAAACCTCTAGTTGACTCTAAGCTTACCGACTTATATCACTAACAATCCAAGTTATATATGACAATAAGATAAAAGCAAAAACAAATACTGATTCCCACAACAGTCCCTGTAGCCACCTGCAAAGTATGTTACAAGCATATAGTGAGGTACACAGTTATATGATGATATATTCATTAACTTTTAGAAAAAAAAAAATTCTTTGCATGACCATTAACATTTGAGTGAAAACAAAAAACAAAAACAGCACATGTCCTCAGAAAGAGGTCACCATGGCAGGTGAGGCTTTGTGATTATGCAACATAACAACTACAACTCATGTATGTAACTTGTCTGTAACACAGTGAAAAGGCGAGAAAAAAAAGACAGCACGATAACTTAACCCACACTGAGATTTATTTAATTTCCCTGCACATGTAATCTTCTTTTGCAGATACATTTATAATGAGGTTCTAAAGGTCCAGTATGGAGAAATCATTTCCTGTTGAGAGCCACAAAGTCCAACCAAACTATGAACTTTCCTTGACCGATGCTTTGTATTACAATGCATCATGCTTTACACATTCAACACCATTTTGATCCATTGCATTTTTTTCTTAAATCTGATTTGAGACAAAGTCAGGTGACTCAATTCCTTTGTTGTTGTCATTGTTGTTTCACTAAAAGTTAGAGATGGTGTCAATGTTAGAACTTGATCCCTTTACTTTAATCACTTTACTGCTGCAGGCTGACTTTTTGCCAGACTTTTTTTTCAATACTCAATTTTTGTGAAATATTGGATATACTGATATCATACGAAACTAGAAGATCTAACGGATCCAACGGTACCAACCATACAAGGATATCATGTCGGGAAGCTGCCGAAATGATTCTCTGCGAAGTTAGGCTATTTTTATGTTATTAACATGGTGATTTTCACAGCGGTCATGTGACTTCTGACGTCATGCTATCTGAATAAAAATGGGCTCTATGTGTTCCAACAGATCTCCTCTTTACATGTCTACTTTATGCTGATAACATGCAATTTAAGTAAAAAAGTTTATTAATTTAAGCAAAATGTGCTATTTCCGCCTACAATTTCATATTTCTGCATACTGGGTTCCCTTAACAGGCTTTGAATTACATAAATTAAGTACCACTGGAAAGCTGAGACTTTTGTGGATTCAATGAGCCCAGTTTAATTCATGTGGGTTGATGTTAGTCCCTGTAGTAGCCAGTTCATTGCAGTGAGGGCATTTCTCGAGTCCTGACCTCGCTGTATAAAATGAGCTGCTGTGACCATGAGGATAATCACAGCCTCATGGAACTTTACAGCCACGAACTAGAGACCTAGAGTATTCAGAGGATGTATAGCTTTTGTATTGTATATATTGACAATAACTGGGGTTCTCAGCAGTTTAGAGAACAGAAGTGCTCGCCATTGAAACACTGAAAATACAGAAATCTCCAAACTGACCAAAGTTTTTGAAACCATATCACAGCATGGATTTGTCTGTGTTCTTCTAAAGATCTTGTCATATTCTGGGGGTTTCTGACCACTTTTTATCAATTCCCAATATGAAAAATTGCAACAACTTGTGGGACCAAGTTGAACATGGAGATGGGACTTTATCAGGCAGACTATGATACTGGGACCCCTAATACATCTTAATAGCTGGAAATAATTAATGAATTAACCAATTAAATAAATAATGTTTACTAGATATTTTTGACTAGAACAACTTGACACACATTGCTGAGTTGCATCTCAAATTAATCCTCAGGTTCTCAGCTTTCACTTTCAGGTGGCATTTATTGTTGACCTGCTATCTTCCTTTAAACATCCACTGCCCACAACCCACAATTCTCAGAAATGTAGGGGCTTGAATGGTAAGGGGTTAAAACCACAAACACCACTGGTAATATAGCAACAATGTGCACCAAATCTGGATGATCTTTATCTACATATATGATCATATATTCTTTTTTACTAGATGGATTTACATTTTTGACCCAGACCAAGATGAACATTTTTGGATTGGAACCTTAAGATTCACACAGACACAAAATCTGTCATGCACTGTCATCCCTACATCACTACTGTAGATCAGAATTGGAGTCTTCATCGACATGCAATGACCCAAATTAATAGGTTTAAGAAAGAAAAAATGCCTAACACAAAAGGATAAGAAGCAGACGTGAATAAGGGCAATCCATTTCAGAGAGGATTGCTTGAGACTTGTGCATGGACTCTGTAATCCCATTGCTCCATTTCATGGAGTTTTACCCCGAAGAGCTTATCCCCAGCATATAACCCCTCACATACTCCACTTGGTAAGATGGGAACCAGACTAAGGAAAAGCAACGACTGTGGGAATGTTACTGAGGAGGACAGTTGAGTCCCATGCAGTTCTCTAATTAAATCTACAACTGGAAAGATCAAGCTTGATATGCCTTGGAAGGTGGTCCTTTTACTTGCTAACCTTAACATACATCTGATTTAGAGGTAGTCGCTATATGCTAACCCAAATGTATATATTTCAGCAGAATTCAGCCAGACAGTTTTATTGTTTGCTTAAGTGAAAATGGAACAAATCTAAAAAAAAAAGAAAGAAAGAAAATGAATGAAGGCAGACACATGAAAAGCAGACTTACCTGTTTACAAAAGTAGTTGGTGAGTTAAGTGATAATCCTTGACCAATTGATCCTTGACCAATATGCATTGTTTTAACCAAATATGTCCATTGATATGTGACCACAAAGCAGGTTGAATATGTCAGTGTGTACCATTTAGAATGATTTGGATTTGTATACCTCCCAGTTGTTTAGACAGAGATGCAAGTTACCACTATTCATAAGACTGGAAACATTTATTTGTTCTTTATTTGTTTTGGAAAAAACAAGCAGAACAACTTCCATGTTATTGCTTAACCTAAATGGAGTGAAGCCATGGACAGAGAAGAGCTGTATACAGCACATGACTCATACTTTCTGCAAATTTGCTTCAGTGACCAACTGCTGAATTTCCCCCCACAATCACCATAGGGTGGCATTAGAGAAGAAATGCCTGTGAAACTGTTAATCGCACACCTTGAACTGTAAACATGGTCAACTATAAAATTCCTGTGATGGTGTGTTCCACAATACAGCCATGCCCTTCCTATGAAGATATTGTTATTTTGTGGGGCTTTTGCTTTGAAAAACAGCCTTGCCCTGGGTTTCCTGTTCAGCCACAGTTAGCTCCCTGGCTTTTGTTCTACTAAAATAGTCGTTGCTCTCCAACAAATACTCATACTCCTTGGTTTCCTACTAAGACACAGTTAACTCTCAGGCTTTAATTCTACTAAACTAGTTATTGCTTTGCAATGAGTACTTATACTCCTGGGTTTCCTGTTAAGACACAGCGACCTCTCCAGCTTTTATTCTACTAAACTAAGATATAGTGACTTTATGGGGCTTTTATTTTGAAAAACAACCTTGCTAAACTACAAAGAAATAATTAATTTGTAGGGCTTTAATCATACTAAACTATTGGATCTACTTGTTTTGTGGGGCATTTATTTGAAAAACTGCCTTGTCCTAGATTTCCTCTTATGCCACAGGTACCTCTCATACATTTATTCTACTAAATTATTATATATAGTTACTTTGTGGAGCTGAGAAAGGTATTTTAATGGAGAAGGCACCTCTGAAACTACACTTGTTTTGTTAAACGAAATATTAGTATCATCAGAAAGTTAAGGCTCTACTGAATACGTTGATCTAGGTTTCATGTCAGCAGTAAATAAAAAAAAGTGGGCAACGTCACAGATTAGAAGTACGTTCTTTGTAGATTTTTTTGTTTCTTCTAGAAATTTCTGGTCCCAGTAAACATTAGTCTCGATGGGACAGTTGGTTGGAGTTGCTGTTATATTCAGGCTCACTGAGCCAAATGTGTATGTCCCATTGATTCCAAAGTAGGATGTCTGTGAAGAGCATTCATTTCTCTACAGGCTTCCTGAGAAATTATTTACCCAAACGTTTGAGGAGGAAGCACAGGTTGTTCGAAAAAATGTCAGAAAATTTCCCAGCCTCTCCCCACTCTGACTGTGATATCATCCACTCTAACTCCAAACAGTCAATCCAAGACTCAGGCATTATAAACTCTGAAAGGCTCTGAAAAATATCAAGAAAACTGGGTTTTCGTGAAAACCCTGCTAGTGATCAAAATGCCCATTTCACATAAAATGTGATGACTCGTTTAAACTTTGAATAATTTCTTTACATTAGAGGATAGCAAGTTAGCACAACCCCAAAGTGAGTTTTTGACGATTTTTACGAAAACTGTGAGGCGAAACTGCATGAAAAATACATATCACACTTTTCCCTATCATTCGGTTCGAGAGCCGATGCTCGCGGTGGTTCGCATTTGGTTCAACTTGCGAACCAGCTCCGAACCTGTTTGCTTTCCCACCGGCTTGAGAGCCATGTCATTACATCACAGTAGACGTCTGCATAAGTCGCTGACTCCTCCTCCACTTCCCAGAAGTCCTCCCGCGGCGAAGCCAACTCCAACCATAACAGTTACAATGGTTAACACTAAGTAAGGTAATGCTAGCCCGTTAACGCTAGCTCGCTAACGCTAGGTTGCTAACGCTAGCCCAATAACATTGCATTAAAACATATCAAATAAAATGAATAATACATGTTTTCGTTTTGCCGTGTTAGCCACGATAACTCTGCCCCCAGTCCCTGACACAAGCGGTTCACGGTTCAAGACTAGCAAAGAGTTGGTGCCGCTATTGAACCAGTTTTCCCGGCCGGGAGCTGGCTTTTCGGAAGTGGGAAACCAAAGAACTGGTTCACAATTGGGCACCGGCCCAGAACCGGCCCCGGTGTGAAAATACCCAAAGAGGAGACACCAAATTATGACTTTTTACATAATTCATTTTTGAAGTATGGAGATTTAATATTTATAAGGCTTACGCGGTGCCAAGACAAGCACATGAAGAGTGGGGGCGCATATAACCAGACTGAGGCCAATTGAAAAGGACAATCTAAGTTTACTTCCAAGCTCACTGTGGAGCGGTTTCTTTGTTGTCTGTAAGCAAACAGACCAAACACAATGTTCTATAATAATACATTGTGGGATTTTATGAATTAATTCAAAAACTTAACAATAGGTTGATTAAATCTAAGCAATCTAGCTCTCATCATTTGAGAACCCATGACAACATGGTTGCGCAGCAGTGAGGGTATTTTCCCTCAATGAAACAGTCAAAATCTCTTAAAATTGCAGTGAGTTGTGTTTGTATCATTCTCCTTGTTTTTTTCACTGTTTATTATTATTATTACTTGAAAGTGTATGACATAGTATCCTACAGTTACCCCCCTGTAATATATATTACTACGTAAGACAGCGTCCCTTATTACTATTTTCACTGTGATAAATTACAAAAATTACACCCAAGTCTTTGTAAGTCATTTAACTTAAAGTAGTGAAATTAAAGTCCATTGGCAGTCCAATAGTAAGTTTGCAGATCAAATGCAATCCATCAATTATATTATTCTATATACACTACGTCAGTTTTCTGCATAATGTTTCAAAATGAGATAAAGGTTGAAGTAAAGTGTTAGACAAAGGGAGAGCTACGACAGGGTCCAGCTTCATAGCAACCAGATATTGTATAGTCTCAGAGGATAATTTTATGTGAAATGATTGTTATAACGTGAGCAACAAATCAGGATAGAAATGGCAGAGAAATATGTTGCCTCTGGCAAGGAGTACAGGAGGGCATTTTCCATCAGAGAGAGGTAAATGAAGAAGCTGTCAAACAGAAGAACAGAACTTTCTATGTCTTCACAAAGGGGAAGGGTGTTAGTCCCTGGACCAGAGGGAGGGATGCTGCTGTGATTCAGTCGTAGCCTTTGATCCCAGGGATGACCTGAGCCACCGGCTGGACTCTGGAAATTAACACACCAGAGGCCTGTGGGACCCAATCCATCACTGTTCAGTCCTGCACCTAGCTCTGTTGTAGTGTGCACGCAGGAACACACACATGTGCACACAAACTCGCAAGTGCTCAAGCAAATAAATTGCACAATTTGCCAGCCTAGCAACTCACTTTTATGTAGTATGCTGATATTTGTATATATATGTCTCTGTATATGTTGCTAATATTGAATACGTTTAAATATTTTCACTAGTGAGCATATACATCACATGCATACTGTGCAACCCGAAGTACACAAATGAAAAAGATAGAAACAAAAATCTTGACACACATGTACATATTGCACACACAACACATAGTCATAAAAACACATTACATCAGCATGTTAGACACACAGGCAATATTGCCATCATAAGGAAAATCAAGTCTGATGCAGCAACAGAAAAAAAAAAGTGATGTGACAAATTAAAAGACATGCAGCATTATAAATGAACAGAGGAAATGATGTCTCTCTTTCCAAAAGATGAGTGTTTGAGTGGTACAGTCGGGGAGCGCATGCTAAATCTCATTAGACAGAGTAATACCCAGAGCAAATTAAACCATTAGCCTCCGACATGTTTAAAGGAACACTTTAAGATCACTTCCTATTAAGACTTGCCAGTAAACAGGCCTTTGAAATGGAGCCCTCAACTCGGAGCAGAGCAGTGTTGCAGACATCTGCCATACCCAGCCAAGCCCACAGTAAACTACAGGGGAATGCTTTCTGTGCTACACATCGCTCTACATAACACTCCACATGCTCATACAAGGGGGGGAACAAACCCATGGGGACTCATGGCCTCATAGAGTAGAAGGCATAAAAACAAGACTTAGTGGTTTGATATTGATGTCTACTGTGGGTTTCATTTAGTGAATGAATAGATATATGTTCCATCTAAATAAATACACTTGTAGCCTGGGTGGCTTCATGCAAATTTTAACATCCAACTTTGTCAGTGCTAAATGCTTTGTTGTACCTATTTGCCAAAGAGTAAAATTTGTATTTACCAAAGTAAACTTTCACATATGGAACTGCGGTTCAATTGCAAGCTGTTTATTTATACACAACACTTCTTTTTTCTCATCTGTCACCAAGTGATGGACCTAGTCTTCCCATTAAAGTTAAAGCATTCAGTTCTACTTGGCATTTTAAGCTGAAATACCAACACAGTGTAAGCTCGGCCTTCCACATAAAGAGTAGGTTTCTATAAATGACTACCATCTGCTGAAGTTTGCATAATTCACAACGGAAATGGAGACACACCCCCCGAAGTTTATTGAAAGAAACCCACGGGAATTAAAACCTTAACTACTGTGTAAAAACACCACATTTATGATGCAGGGCCAGTTTTTAAATTTCTAACATTTCTTCGAGCAATTGTATTATATATGCCTGATATTACCTGAAATTCTGCAGCTAGCTCAATTTATTTGTTCCTTAATAAAACATTATAACATACACTTTGATGTGAGTTTTGACTGGGAAAAATATTGAATCACAAATTAAATATTTTTGTTTTACTATTTACAGTTTCTTTGTCATAATTATAAAAGGAAAATTGGGTAATTAGTTGGACAAATGTTAGTGACCGAGGCTAAACTGACTGAAAAGAGTGCCATCTTGCTGAGCAAGTAGCGGACACCCATTTAACTTAGGAAATTCCAATACATGGCAGTTGTGTTAGTCAAATATTTTAGCTTTTACAAAAGACTGATGAATGAAATCCAGCATTATATTGTTGCAGAGGCTAGGGAATTTGGTTCTTTTTCAAAATTCATACTTTTAGGCTGTTATAACTACAACCAAATAACGTTAGTAACTACAGAAACAAGTGATATTACTGATAAACACTAGGGATGTAACGATACACTAAACTCACGACTCGATACGGTTCACGATTTTTTTGTTCACGATTTTTTTGTTCACGATTTTTTTGTTCACGATACGTTTTTCTCACGATTTCTTTTTTTTTTATCAAAATGAGCTACAGACAAATTATGACCAAATAAGATACTTTATTCGTAGGGAAAAAAAATCTTAGGTGCTTTCTTTACAGAAACTCTGTAAAAGTTTGTGTCCTCTTTTAAAATGGCTTCATTACAAACTATCTGGCGGTATACAGACAAAGATGGCGTTCGAGGAGTTAGACAGAGTGGTGTTGGCGTACATGTTGGGCATTTTGCAGTGTTTGGAAGACTTTATGAACAAAATGAACGCGATTGATATTACACGCTATCGATATGTCGGCTTCGGCGCTTCCTTCCACTTCCGGGTGAAATCCCCAGCGAGAATTCTCACGCAGGACGCGAGCACAATACGATCCCGTCCACAAGATGAAACAAATCGGATAAACGTAACCTATTTCTAAAAAAAAGAAAGAAGAAAAATAATATATCCTACTTATCTCGCATCGCGATTCATTTTTTTTATCAACCGGTGCGAGTCGTCACGCATTTGTACCGATTTTTATTCGTGTCACGATGCATCGTTACATCCCTAATAAACACTCAATCTGACATCATTCTTTTACCCCTTTGTCCTGGGGAAAGTTTGGAATTGAAATAAAATGTGCAGGATACCCCATATTATCCATGAGCCTTAATGTTCTCTTATTGAAACAGCACATATTTTAGACAGACTGAAAGTAGCTGTGCTACTTGAATATGTACTGATGTTTATCAACCGAGGATGTGGGTGGTTTTTCCACTGAATTTAATGACTCCAGTTACCGTAAGAGAAACTGCAGCTTTAGGTGCTTTCTGCTGGACTTAAACAGGCATTTTCGACCACTAACAGAGCTTGTTTTTTGCCTGTGACAGACACGGGTTGTTTTTATAAGGGTCTGACAACACTGCAGAAAGATGGAGAAGTTGCCATTATCCTGCCATGCTTTCCTGATGATGCCACAGACAACACAGTGACCTAACATTACCCTTCGGCACTTTGTCTGCAGCTGGTCTCTCCAATCTTGCATTGTTCTGTAAGAAAAAGGGCTTTGTAATAGGATTTCTTCTCTTCTTTCACTGGCAGTACTCATCCTGGTCAAAATAGTCACTACTCCACGAGACTGCTGCATCTTTCCATAATGCTGTCAGACCCTTATAGAAACAATATGAGCCTGTCAGTGGAGAAAAGAAGTATTTTCATGGAATAACCCTGACAATTCCAAGTTGCCCTGATTACATTGTAGTTTGTTTGATGGCTGCCGGCTGCAGCACTGCCTCCCAAACTATCCCCATTTGTCTCTTAGACACAAAACATTGGAAAATAGGGCCCAGGTTAAAAAAAGGTCTTCAGCCAAAATATGATGTCAATGAAAGAAAATAATCACACAAACTACTGCTATGATTTGTTAGCGTTAATTGGTTTAACTGTGGTTAGCATAGCATGTTAGCAACTATAGGTACATTACAATTTATTTAGATATGTGTGTATTATGTGGGCATGTTTTGGGAAGTTATGTTCATGTAATATTAAAAAATCAAAACATCAAACATCAATCTGGGTATCAGATGCTTCTCAGAAACTATTGGATCGAAATAGCTATTCCAAGTTTTATTCTTGGTATTCTCACTGATTGGATTTTTCAAAGTTTGAATCTCTGGCTCTTTAACATATGCAGAGAGCAGAGTTAATTCTTCAGTATAATGTTTGTGTACTCTGAGGTCTTGTGTGGTTTGGATTCAAGCGGCAGTGGTTAGGCTCTAGGGAGTTGCTTGTCTACCATGGTTGAAGCCAGTTCCATGTGTTGAGAACCGTTTTAATAGAGTGCTGGGGAAAAATAACACTGCTGAGAGGAGCGACCATAGGCTCTCTGCAGGAGGAGTGAGAGACAGTTGTGCCAGCCTCTGTTCAGAATCACACACATTCACATTCCAGTCTAACTGGATATTGCCCCAAAGTCCCCCTGAGGAGATTAATCACAGCTGAGTGTTAACTCCTTTCACTCTGTTCAGCTACCTGGATCTCTGCAGCAGATTCCTTTTTACAACACCTTGGTCAAGGCTCCTTCTGCCTGTATCACCTTATTTTTTGTGCTCAAATGAAATGTCTCTGACTGTACAGTCCCAAACTAAACTGCTACTTTTTTCTCTGATAGACAATAATAAAGCCTCTTTGACACAGCCTGTTCAAGGCTGAAAGGGTGTGTCTTTATTCCACCTCGCTGTTTCTATAAAAGTTCTGTGACAGATTTGTTCTGCCTCTGAGAAGCCAGTGGGTTTAGTAACAGAGCCCTAACATAGAGTTGACATCTGTGTGAAATGGACTGTTGGCGTGCCACATAACTTGCAATTTATTGATGCGCAGGTTGAAACACAGATGGGGCAAAAAGTGACAAAGCAGCGTTCTGAGTAAGTTATGAACAGCTAACATTATGTGCACTAATCCACCATCCACACCTTGTCTTCCCCTCTCTCTCCACACACATACACCCTGGAGAGCACCATGACTTTTCTCTGTCCGTCTCTCAGTCCTC
>CAFUXE010000281.1:50383-63965 GCA_903364295.1 Serranus cabrilla | reverse complement strand
TCTGTAAAATGCTTACAAATGCTAAAAGTGGCCCTGTTATTCTCTGGACATATTATGTTGTATTATGTTTTCACAAACATGGCAGGAGCACAGGTGATACTGATAATTAATCAGCTGAGTGAAGACAGTTCAAGTGATTGAATGATTGGATTCAGGTGTGTTTCTTCTTGGTTGGAACAAAAACCTGCAGCCCCTCGGCCCTTTGCTGGATCAGTTTGACACCCCTGCCTTAATGTATAATAAAACTGTAACTATAATGAGTAGGATGGTGCAAAGTTGAAGCAGGAAGCCTGTCAACTGTGGTGGATGTTTACAACAGACAATTTGGGTAATAGTTTGCTGTTCTTAGAAATAACTTTGCCTCACTTGGGCATTTGTTGCTAACTGCTTGTGCTTCTTGTCTTGCCAGACTTCTTTAGCAATGTCACCTTCTTCACAGATCTTAGCAATTAGCCTTGTAAGGAGGCTACACTTAAGCCTATAAATGTCTTTTAAATTGTCACAGCTACCATGGACTTTGCTTCTTTAGGCCCTTGTTACTGGAGCATGTATGGTCTGATACTAAGTTACCCTCGTCAACATCAGGGAGGGAAGCGAAGGCATAGGATTTTAAGTCCAGAAGACATTTTTCTGTGTAGCATAAGGGGACTTAAACTGCATGCAACACTGTGTTGTACAATGACAATAAATGTGCGTAATGATCACACAATAGAATCCTTCATATTACCAAGATAGCGGCATAGGTATACCATATTTCCATTGGGTATTTTGGACATAACGCCAAACAAGGGGAAGCTATCTTTACCATTGACAGCTATTGCCAGCATTAAGGATTCAGTTTGGCAGTGAGTTTTGCTATGACTTAAATTATCTATAGTCAATGTCTTCAGTCACCCATTTCATTTGTTTTGTTTATTTTGCAGCTTGATCACATCCGTTTAATCCACTTGCAGCTTAAAACAAAACCTAAACGTTCCACAGATCTCAACCATCCTCACTTTGACGGACAAGGAGGAGAGCTCATTTAATCCAATCCAGCCATTACCATGTGTATGGGAAAGGACTGCCTAGAACAACCAGAGAAGAAACACTGCTTCATTATCCTCCTTCCCAGGTGACAAATCCGCCCTGAATGGAGCAGAATGTAAAAGTTTCCCTGGGACACGCCGGGTTCCTGCTCTATTTAGATATACAGTGAAGTGCTGTCAGGGCGTTGCACAGCAGGTTTAGGGATCTGCACTTAGCATGGCGGTGTGTGGAGCCGGGTGGGGAGCTGCAGGGCTCTCCCTGCGGGTGCCAGTGTGAGTACGGCACAGGCAGCTGTCAGCAGAGAGGTGGCATTTCCTGGTCTGACGCTGACAGAGGCTGTCTGCAGGCAGTAGAAGCACAGCCAGACTGACACCCTGTTTATTCACAGATGACATCTGGGCTGGGGATGGGTGTCACTGGCATTTTGATTCACCTATAATGTGAAAACTTCCCTGAAACACTGTGTGATGAAGTCTTTGTAGAGTACACATAACCAGAATAATTGAGGAGCTCCAGCGTGTGTGGGCCCCATCATCCCCGCTACCAGGCTGTGTGAGGAGCTAGCATGGAACTAACACGTATGCACACACACACATGCACATAACACATTTTCTCACATACTTCCACACACACATTCAATGTAAAATCTGTACCAGATTTGCTGCCCCACAAACAGTGGAAACCAATTTTTTCCTCTATAAAAGCTATAGATATCATAAAGGTACCAGATCCTAGAAATAATATATGCATCTAAAAAAGTGTCAGTGTCAAAATTAAAAATGATCATGCCAGTGAGAATGTAAATTCACTTTATGGTCCAGGGTAAAAACATCTTACTGTTTTTGTTTTCACAACTAAGCAGAAGACCAAAGTTGAAGCAAGATGTTGATTTGTACACTGTGATGGATATTTACAACAGACACTTTAAATAATCATTCATATTCTTGTCCAAATAATTTTGGCTAATCTGGTGGTTGGAGATGCTTCTCAGAAGCTCCTCATTATATCAATGTTGCCATATTTGAATGACACCGATTAGCCCGATCAGAGCAAAACCCACCCAGTAGTCATGAAATGTAATGCAATGTTATGTTTTATTTTCATTTAATCTCAATGTAAAGTAGGAGAACCGTGGTGCCTGCAAAGAAATTCAGCCTTTCAAAGCCTCATTGTACATTCTGTGGTAGAATGTAAGAAAGAAAGAAAGCTTTTGGTCCTCAACTGTGCTTCTGGTCATCTGTCATCTGTTTTATTAGAATAGGCATAAGTGAACCCAAAACCACAGCTACAATACTGAATTTTTTTTTAAACTATTATTATTATTAGCTTCATCAGAAATTACTTGCTCACTCACAGAGGGGACTATCACTGAAAAGACCATTCTACAAATCAAAATAAAAGACAATAATACAAAAATGACAATGAAATCTTAAATGTGTCAATGAAAGCAGTAAAACACCTTCAGGAGTACAACTACTGCATCACAATTTTTATCATCGTAAAACACTGATTTACTGAAGCAAATCTTCATCAAAATGAGGACAGATTTGTAGTGGTGGTGTAGTGATTAGCAGTCTTGCCTCACAGCAAGAGGGTTGCAGGTTCGATCCCCGCCTGCGGCCCTTCTGTGTGGAGTTTGCATGTTCTCCCCGTGTGTGTGTGGGTTCTCTCCGGGTACTCCGGTTTCCTCCCACAGTCCAAAAACATGCAGTTTAGGTTTAATTGGTGACTCTAAATTGCCAGTAGGTGTGAGTGAGAGTGTGAATGGTTGTCTGTCTATATGTGTCAGCCCTGTGATAGACTGGCATCCTGTCCAGGGTGTACCCAGCCAATGCAGCTGGGATCGGCTCCAGCCCCCCGTGACCCGGGTTAACCCGGATAAGCGGTTACAGAAGATGAATGAATGAATCATTTCAAATAGCAGCACTATCTATCTTTGCAATGGCAAAATTTTAAACTATTTTCTTCATGAACTGTCTCATCATCCTCACTTGCTGTAACGCCAAAGTCAGAAATTCTAAAGTGATTCAATGCAACATTGCTATAAGAGGTAAAGCTTATGTGAAAAACATTATTATGATGAAAAGTAATCACATCATGGCATTCGCTCATAACTGTGTCATTTTATTTCCTTCCTGGCAAAAACAGTCATGTAGAAAACGGTACATTCTTTAAAAAAACATATTCTTAGTTAAGTTATTATTATATGTCAGCAAATTGAAGGCACTCTACCAAAAAAAATAAAAATCAGCTCAATTTCTTGTTACATGATATTTTCCATGTTGCAATATTTTACCATGTTGACAGCAAGATTTTTGTCATGTTATTATGACATTTCCTTGTCAACTCTCATTACCAAAGAAAATGTTCTTGTTATTTCACAAAACCAACATATATTGATAAAATAAAGTTTTTTTCATTATAGCATGATAAACTGTAAGGTAGTTGTGATGGGAATATTTCTTTTTATAGCGTTTTTTTTGTTTTTGTTTTGTCTTTTGTCACAGTGGCAACATTATAGTGCTATAATAAACTGAAAACATGACCTCAGTGTCCCCAGTGGTTCAACGGCTCCATCACTCAGACATCAAAAGCTTTCTTTGAACTGTTTGACCGCTGCATATTTTCGCCTTGTTGGCCTGGAAAAATAAAAACAATTTGCCAAAATGTGTTAAAAATGTAACCTGCATTGACAAAAACATTTTTAAAAGATACAACTGAAAGAAATCCTAGAGTAAATGTTGTCATTCAGCTTTAGTGTCCAGATTTTTACTGTTTGTTTGATCATCCCATGACTTTGGATGGAGAAATATACAAATGTTTCATTTTGTTCAAAATAGATCATACGATTTTTGTGCATTTTTGTTTTCATTTTATGGTGGTTTTAAGGCTGCAATGTAGGCCTTTTTGTATATTTGAAGCTCCACACAGCAGCAAGAAGTAACTGCTTGAATAATCTGACAGTAATTCTTAAAACTTTCAAATGTGTCATTTTTAAACTGCTGAAGTGCTATCAGAGACACACGAGGGGAAAAATGTCATATGCTTTTTTTTTAGTTTCCTATAGATTTTTTGTGAAAAAGAAAAAATTCCAAGTGAATGACTCCCTCCTAAAAATGTTATCTTGCTCTGAAGATCCACTGCCTGAATAAAGATTCTCCCAAATGCTGGAATGTACAGTGTCTCAATTAATACAGCCGGGATTCTCCTCTTTGCTGACACATCTTAACTAGTGCATTCCTAACTGTGAAAATAAATAAACTCAAGACAAACTTAAAGCTAAACTAATTGTCTGGCACATGCTCTGCTAGATAAGAAGATAATGGTAAGAGCAACGGGGGAAAAAAACAACTGTGTTTCCTTGCTACATGATACAGACACACAGCATGCACAAAATGCAAAAACACACACACAGGAGGAGCATGGCTATAAATAAAGCCGGCTCATAGAGCCAAGGAGCAGTGGCATATGATTGGAGGGAACATGCACATGAAAAAGGTTACAAGCAGCCACTGGCCCATTTGTCTTGTTTGGATACAAACTACTTGATTCCCCAAATGAGTGGTGAGGAATCCTGTGACATCAGCACTTAATCACAGCCTGTTCACCATTATAAATCAGTTGAACTACTGACACCTGAACTTTATTCTGTGCACACTGTAAAGGCCACAGGCGCAGTCTCACGCTATTAGCAGCAGGCTGATCCATTGTGTGTGCATTCAGGTCAGAAAGCAGGGCGTCGGATACTCGTTGCATGCAGAAACAATAATATGACAAGAGAGAAACAGCATAAAGGATAATTGATAGCAGCTTAGATGACGTTTTAAAATCTTTTTATACGTGGATGAAAATTAGGAATAATTTTTAAAACATAAGATAACTCGTATGCAACTGTTGTTGGGTTTGTCATCCTGCATCATTCAGCAATTAAAATGTTTACCAATATAAGTCTCAAATGTGTGATCTCTATTTACTTAATCTGTGCTCTGATACCGCTGTTGTGCCCTTCAGTTACTTAAGGTGACCCGTGGAGCAAAATTTTGGTTTGCACTCAGTGTTATTTACAGAAGCCCTGGTGATCTGTTTTGTAAGTGTGATATTAATCGTTTTCTCTTCTGTTTTTATGGCTTAAGAACAGGTTAAAAAAAGGTTTTACTAGGACAGGGGTCAACCCGCGGCTCTAGAGCCGCATGCGGCTCGTTAGCGCCCCCCTAGCGGCTCCCTGGAGCCTCTTCAAAAATGTTTGAAAATGGATGGGGGGACAATTTTTTGTTTTAATATGGTTTCTGTAGGAGGACAAACATTCTTAACGTTTTCCAATGCTGTAAAAATGTGCATAATAAATATTAAATTTCAACATTTCTGTCAACGAAGACTTGCGTCATAGCCTGCGACACACGTTTCAGCGCGGCGCCGGAACCGTGCCAGACAGGTGGCTGTTGTAAACAAACCGGCGGATGTGTCAAGGGCCATAGATCCCAAAGGGAAAAAGAGACTACCCAGTCGGTAGTGAGAGAAAAGGTGCGATTGCTGTACTTCTGGAGAAATTAGAGGAGCGCGAAGGTAGATTTAAGAAGTGGATTGCATCTCCAAACTCCACTACTGCTGCAAGTTTTGTTGCAACCCGAGAGATAATAAAGCGTGGAAAACCGGTCACGGATGGTGAATACATGAAGGATTCATTCATCAAAATATCAGAGCACCTATTTTAAAGACTTCATAAACAAAACCGAGATAATCCAGACATTAAAGACATGCCTTCTCCGCAAAGACGGTGAAAGAAAGGACCATTAAAGTGGCAGACGACATCACCAATCGGCAAATCAAGGACATTAATTCAGCTCCAGCGTACTCAATTGCCTGTGATGGGTCGATATCGAACAGTTGGCGCTGTTATGCAGGTATGTGAACTCTGTTGGGCCGCAAGAAGAAATGATCGAATGAATACCACTGGAAGGCCAAACACGGGGGAACAACAAAACATAATACATTAATGGAAGTTAACCTTAAAGTACCAAATATCGTACAGCAGAGTGGTCACGTGGTGAGCCATTATCTCCAGGATCCGCTGCAGGGAAAATAAACATTTAATCATAAATTCTCATTATGTATTTAGTCATTTTGATAGTAGGCTAATATAGTTAATATACACTTACAGCCTGTGTTGCCTTCATATAAGGCTTATATAATGCTTTTAAATTTTTGCGGCTCCAGACAGATTTGTTTTTTGTTTTTTTGGTCCAATATGGCTCTTTGAACATTTTGGGTTGCCTTTGCCGACCCCTGTACTAGGATAAGCCTTCTAAGTTTCTTAAATAAATGCAAATATGTCTGTGAACAGGTGGGGAAGAAAACTTTTGCCATTTTTTTTTGTCAGAATAATTGTCGTATTTTTAGTTGTAATCCTCTTTTAGAGGAAGAGCACACTACAATCCTATATTAGGATTGAAATAATGTATGTTTTTTTCTGGTGATATTCCATGCACTCTACACATCATAACTTGCTAACACAAAATGCATGTTTTTACTCAGAGCCATCTTCTTCTGCACTGCTTTTGTCGGCGTACTGCTAAATTTCTTTGTGCACTGAACTGTCGACCACTAGCATTTGCACAATACAAACAAAAAGGGGACCAATTCCGAGAAATATTGCTCCTTACCACTACTAGTGGGTAGGGCTGGATTGTGATAATATTTCAGGCCTGGTATCTAACGTCTCCAACACATACTAAATAAAAGAGATGGATATGGCCATAGGGTCTGAAAAGTGAGGGTGAAGCTGAAGTGCCTTACATCTGCATTCTTCTGATGGTCAGCAGGAGGCGACTCCATTGGTTGCATAAAAAAAAGGCATATTTTATAAAAAAAATGAGAAAATGACCCTAATTTTCACTTGATTTACTACTATGTCCTGATCTCATCTCAGAGACTAGGCATCACAGCCAATCACAACATTTGAACTGATCATCACTGGCAACTAATCCAATCCAGTCCTAAACCAATCCAGTCCTGTCATTACTTATGATTTCTGTTTGGTGCAGCAGCACAAGACATAGCAAGTCATCCACCAGCCTTGTAGCACCCAATAATGTAATAATTTCCTGATAATGTAGTGACTCCTGAAAATGTCATACATTTGGCACTTCATCAAAAATGTAATAAAGGCCAATAATGTAATGTTCACCAATAACTCAATAACATGTCCTGACTGATATTGTAATACAAAGTTTACTGATAATGTAATACCTTATTACATTATCTGGAATGTATTACATTTCAGGTCTACCAATTTTTTCAAACTGATTTGTGTTTTATAACCTGTTTACATTGAAATTGGATAGTCTGATACCTCAAATCTTTGATGCCTTATTACCTGAAAGTGAGTTTTAAAGAGAACAAATAATCCTTTATTGACATTAATAAAGATTTTCTGATTTATGTTCAAGTAAGACTCTGAACTTCTCTGAAAAAACTTGCAAAATTGAGTAAAGAGGCCAAACTTACTTAACTGTTTTTGTTTCCTCTTTTAAATGCCGCCAGAACAGACAAAACTCAACATAACATGTATTGTAAAGTTGAAAGAAACAGACTGTCTAGGCAACAGTAACATTAATAAAAAAAATGACTGCCAGATCTTCAGTTTTTGCCAACAAAACAATGTAGTTCACAATAATAAATCTTCACTCAGGTACAAATCAGTCTTGGCCATTGTTTGATTTACAGAAATTGTTGACCACTCAAAATAAACCTAAGAATCTTGCTTTGACAATGGATCTAACATAGCCTTCTCTCTAAACAATTGTGATGTTGATATGAGTATCAATAACAGTGTTAAATATAACTGTAATCTGTTATCACTGTTAATGGTATTGAAGAAATGACTCAGTTATGTTGCAACTTTACACACCAAATTTTTTTTTTCAGTAAATAGTGTTTATAGTTTAGTCTTGTGAATTTTCTCTTGCTTGTATTATCAGTCAAAAGTGTTACATAAAAAATGGTTGACCTAAAAATGTAAACAATTCCCAGTACTCTAAGAAGGTATTACATTATCAGTCAGTTTTGTATTACAACATCAGTGAGGACATTATTACATTATTGGTTAATTTATTACATTATTATTATTTTTATTACATTTACATTACATTTTCAGGAAATTATTACATTATCAGGTGCTATAAGCCTTGCGTCTGTATTCTATGGCCTGCAGCCTTTAATTTAGCAAAGGTGTGTAAAAGGCAGTCCGAGATTCGCTGCGTCCTCGAGCTCTTAGCTCTCCTTTTTTGTCTTTTTATCTCAATTTTTTCCTCTGTAATGCCTCTGCCATAATGTCAATGCCTCTGCTGTAATACCTCTGCCATAATGTCTGTCGGCCCAAAAGATTTTGCAGCGGCCCAAACACTCACTCACTGAGCACCAACATCTGAGCAGTAACACACACACCCCTTCCCGGCGTGTGTAGTTTTTCTCGCAACTCCGCCCCTTGTTCATGCACACGGCTTTGGCAAGCTGCCAAGCAGCTGGGAGCTCTTTTGTTAGTGTCAGTCCGTGATGACGGCCGGCTCTTTTTCATCAACTTTCGACAGTAAAAGTAAAATGCAGGAGCAATACTTCGACACAGGCCGTCCGTGGCGGTGACTGCCACCGACATAGTCACTGACAAAGTTGCTGAAAAGAGTCAAGGTCTTAGTACATTTCTGTTATATTATATATATTTCAGATAGGACTACTCAGTCACTCTAGCATTTATTGTTCAAGTTGTCAAGTTTGGTTGTGGCAAGAATCAAGATTTGTCTTGTTTCTTTTCTAGTGCATACATACTGCATGTAGAGTGGTTTAGTGTACTGTAGTACAGCTTTTTTTTCTCCAGGTGTACTCTTGGTAAAGGTCTGGTTTTACGCATATTTAATCCTGGATTAGTTCTAGTGAAGACCTTATTTAGTCCAAAACTGATGAATCATCATGTCTTTTATCTTTTTATCTTAGATTTTTACTTTTACTCTAACAATAGGCCTAAAAATGTTTTTCTTTTACCTTTATGTTTCACCTGCTAGCTGCTGCCTTCTTCAGAAGACCCTTATGAAGCTTCACTTGTTTAGTCCTGTATCTTTTTTTCTGTCCTGGTTTAATCTTAAAAGTCTTAGTTTAGAGCTGCTTTAGTCTTGCTTTGGACATGATTTAGTTCATATAATATCACCCTGCCTTACTAAACAAATGTTAGTGAGTTCTGGTTAGAGATTGGTTAAGGCAGTTTGTTTTTTGTTTGCTTATGAATTAGATATCAATCTGAGCTGAGCTGCCTTGGTGGAGGTCTGCGCTCTCCGAGTGCTTTTCTAGTTTTAAATAAAACTATTCAGTTATGTTCCTTATAACTCTGGAATATTGGTTCTAATTCAACGTGGGTTCTATTAATTTACTAGGTTAGAAGTTAGCTCAATGCAGTGCATAAGAGCTTATAAAATGTTAAAGGTATCCATATGGATACCTTTAAACATTTGGCCAAACCATATGGCACACAATGGTTAACATACGCTTACATAGGTTAATTTAATCATTCAATTAATTTTGTGTTAACGTGTAGAAGTGGGCCTGTCTACTGAAAATTCCAGGGCCAATTTTTCCCCCCAGTTCAGACCTGCCATGAAGGCTGCTGAACTGGGGTCTGCTTGCCCTTCTCTGGTTCTAGCACAACACCTGAAATTCTCCTGCCAGAATACATATACATATATACATGTAATACGCATAAAGTGCAGTATGAGCGATAGGAATAAATATGGGATAAAAAATATTACAATTGATAAGTATAAATATGAATACCCAATAGGAATACACAAATATAAATATATGTAAATACAATATACACACTAGACACATGTACAGCTATGTACAGTATATACTTTATTTTACAGTACTGAAGTAGTGCAGTATTACAGAGGACAAACTACGGGTGTGGACATGGGATGGAGTTCAATAGTCTGATAGCTGAGGGGAAGAAGCTATTTTTGGTCCTGTTTGTTCTCCCTGGGAGGCTGTGGTACCGAGCCCCCAAGTGAGAACTACATAAGGCAATGAACAAACTGTGATTGGGGTGAGAAGCGTCTTTAATGATGTTCTGTGCTCGCCGTGTGCTCCGCCTCTGGAGGGGAGGGGGGCCCCAATGACCCGCTGGGCAATCTTCACTACCGCGACTTCCTGTCCTTGATAGTGGAGTTACCGTACCAGACTGAGATGCAGGTGGTGAGGATGCTCTTGATGGTGCAATAAAAAAAAATTCATCAGCACCTGAGTGGAGAGGCGGAGTTTCGCCAGCTTCCTCAGGAAGAACATGCGTTTATGTGCCTTCTTGACAAGGGCAGAGATGTTGGTGGTCCAGGTGAGGTCATCAGAAATGTAGACTCCTAGGAGGTTGAACGTGTCACTAGCTTTAAGTTGTGGATGATGACAGGGGTGTGTGTGTCTTTGGTGTTCCTTCTGAAGTCAATGACAATTTCCTTAGTCTTTCTGATGTTGAGCTCTAGGTAGTTATCAGCACACCACTCTGTCAGATGTTCAACCTCTTCTCTGTATGCCGTCTCGTCGTTGTTACTGATGAGCCCGACCACAGTGGTGTCGTCTGCAAACTTGATCACTGTCTTGTGTCTTTTGCACTCAATCAATTGGTTGGAGCTAGAGATCTGACAAGTCAACTTACGCCAGTGTGCTTCTATTCATAGGCTCAAAAATTACCTGCTAAATGTCAGTTTTAAAGCCCTGTCCAACTGTATACAGATATTTTTGAAAATGTATATTTTCCCCGTCTGTTTAAAAGAAACACATGAGCTACGTTTAACATATCATCCGCTGCACAGCACCTTTGTGGATCGGAGAGGCAGCAGCGGATGGCTCCTCTCTCTCAGCTGCAGGACGGAGAGATTCAAGAGATCCTTCGCTCCTACAGCCATCAGGCTGTCTAATTCAAGAGCCAACAGACTAACTGAATTTCCACTCAGGGATAAATAAAGTAATTTGGATTTGATTTGATTGATTTGATTATAGACACTTTAATGCTTAAATGACTCCAAACACTCCTTGGGCCAGTAGGTGGTGATAAAGGTTACATAACTGAAACATCAAATACCAGAGAAAAAGAAGATATTAACATGCACAGTGGGCTTATTTTCCATTTGTGGAATTAATAAATTAAATAATAATAGTTCTTATAATACATTTTTTTCATTTGAATCAGCAGATATGTGGTACCTATTATTTAATATTTTCTGGTGCACAGTTCACTCTAAATTACGGACTTGAATGAATGAAAGGCTCATAGCCCAAGGGGCTATAGTGAAATTAAAATGTAAAAATGCATTGAGGGAAACAGTAATCTGCCATTTTTAGGGGTTGCTTGTGGAACATGCTCATTACACAAAGCAATAATGGAGATTCTTGAATTGAGGAAATTATGTCATCATTACTCAAATGCTCCATTTTAAATGTCCACACGGATATTACAAGTAACTGGAGTGTGAGAAGGTGTTTTCAAAAATCTCTTACTTAAAGACCTAAAGCCTTCGCATACGGCACAAGAAAGAAGATGCATCAAGCTTTGGCTTAGGTCTTTTCATTGGATTTGATAATACACAAAAACATACAGAATATTGTCAAACTAATCCTTGTCTTAACAAACCTAAGTATACAGGAGCACCAATTTGTGTAGAAGAGTTAAAAATGTAATGTTGTCATCTTCTGGGACTCTTCTCCTTTGTTTAATCCCTATTTTTAGTCTTTTGACAACCCCTCTTGAATGAAGATACCTGAGTTTATGTATGGAATGTAGTGGGGACCTTAAAGACGTAAAGATTACACTTTCTAAATAACTTTATTTATTGCACAACCACAGGTTTTTAGTTCATCCATTGTGCTCTGAAAAGGCTTACACCATTTCAGCAAGACTGTTAAATAGATGATTGGCAGTTTGTTGCTTCACTCAGACATCAACATGATCCCAGTTGGTTGGAGCAACATGAACCTGTGTGGCAGAGCTTTTCTTCAAACTATTGTAAAATTATTCTTTAAGAAACAAATGGTAGAAAATAAGATGGAATTCCAAAGAAATGCAAGTCTGTAAATCATTAAAGTTGCACATGGAATGAATGATATCTTCTGTCAGGTACTACCATTTGTGTTTGCTTGGTAGAACATGTGGAGACTGTGTGTCTTTGTCTCATTTATGTGCATCACACCACATCTTTGATGCATCAATGACATGATCAGTGAGTGTGGCAGCAGCTTGTTGGGCTGAGTTGTAAAGCCTTGTCCCCGGCTCGTCCTGCCTTTATGTGGTCCAGACAATAGGCAGACCTCCCAGCAATGCAGCTGGGCCTGGCCCTCCATACAACAGCACTCATTCATGCACTGTAAAACTTTGGTCAAATGTACTCGTCAACTACTGTATGCGTGTTTTAGTCAGCAACTTACCTTGAGTCAAATAATATAGTAGTAATATTATTCCATACAAAGATGAAAGTGGAGGTCTCTCAGCTTTTGCACTTCAGTGTTTCTTTTTGGAAACAAAGCCAACAGATTAAAGCTCTGCTATGGCCCATAGAGGCTGGTATGCATTACATACAACAATGAGATTCTGTTGGACACTTTCTGTTTTTATTTTAAATTTATCCTGAAGGTGGTGTTAGAGGAAGGGCACACATTTTTTTTCTTCCAGTCCAGCCATTATGGATATTTCTTGTGCAAGAGAGGTTTGGCCCTTTGGTGGCACTAAAGAAAAGATCAGGAGATCAGCAAAAACATTATGAGTCCTCTGGAAACCATCAAAACTGCAGCAGATTTAATGGAAACACAGCCTTCTCCTAGCTATCCTTACCTATCGTTGTTGTCCTAGATCAAAGTGGTGGTCAGGGGGAAACTTTGGCGCAATGGCGATGGTCCATAGTCCATGTAACAGATTGTATGCGCTCTATTGACTACAGTCTGTGACTTGCATGCAGAACCTGCAGCCACACAGCTGATTTTCTTGTTGTTTACACTTAATTGTTAATTTACTCCTCATTTAGTTTGTTGGCCTTTGACTTCATGTACATTACATTCATATTTCAGATGGTTGGGTCTTATTGGGGTCAGTTTGTTCAGTTGGGTTTTCTTTTCTTATTAGATATTTCATTTGTGTTGTTAGCATATCAGGGGTTTAGTTCTGTTTAGTTTCACTCTTTTATGGGCCATGTTGATTACATTCTTCATTTTGGGTAAATAAATCTTTTTTTCTTTTTTTTTAACATCCAGGCCTCGATTGTGCCCTTTCAAAATGACCTCTATCTATTGTTTTTAGTGATTATATTTACATGCACACCAATATCATGTATTATTTTTGAATTAAGACATGTTGTTGATTATTATTGTATTATTATCATTCAGGTTTTAGGTGCATTCTTTTGACATTTATATGTCGGCTGCATCACCTCCTTGCACTGTGGGTGATAAGGAAGCACCCTCAGTTGTGGATACAAACAAAATTAGGTATTTTTCTCTCTCTCTCTCTCTCTCTCTCTCTCTCTCTCTC
>CAFUXE010000281.1:13570-32331 GCA_903364295.1 Serranus cabrilla | reverse complement strand
ACATCATTAAAGCAGCACTAAGCAGATATTTTTGTGTGAAAACACACATGTCCTAACAACCTGAGACAATAAGTGAAACAGAAGCAGAACAGAGAAGCATCAATTCCGTGCACTCCGCTGTATTTTAGCAAATTAAAGCTGTGTCTGGTCTCATCAGAGAGCAGGAAGTGATGAATCCAAAGCTAGCTGAAATCCTGAGGTTGACAAACATGAGCACACTGTGGAGTTTACTGAGTATTTTATACATTACCATCTGGAACTACCAACATGCAAAGTTGCAATTTAGCCGCATTCAAAACATTCATTCATTTCCTGTAACCGCTTATCCGTGAACCCGGGTCATGGGGGGCTGGGGCCGATCCCAGCTGCATTGGGTGAGAGGCGGGGTAAACCCTGGACAGGACGCCAGTCTATCACAGGGCTGACACATATAGACAGACAACCATTCACACGCTCACTCACACCTACAGGCAATTTATAGTCACCAATTAAACCTAAGCTGCATGTTTTTGGACTGTGGGAGGAGAGAACCCACGCACACACGGGGAGAACATGCAAACTCCACACAGAAGGGGCCACAGGCCGGAATCGAACCGGCAACCCTCTTGCTGTGGGGCAAGAGTGCTAACCACTGTGGCCACCATGTGGCCCGCACTCAAAACAAAATGAATGATTTTTTCTTTTGACCTTAAAGGTCTCTTATATTCTAGCATACATTAATCTAACAGTAAATGCATATGATGTATATTCTTATTTATATCACAAGTGCATTATGTTTTACTTGTGTAAAATACCTATTCAAGAAATATCAGATTTGTTAGTGGGTGTCAACACTCATATTTTATCTCTTATTTAAAAGCACTGATCATAACAAGGCCAAAATTGGGTAGCTGCACACACACACACACACACACACACATATATATATATATAATTCAAGGAACATCTGTGACCCTGTGGAGCGTGTATCTCACTAAACGTTAGTTGGATCAACCTGAAATTTTGAGATAACCCTCAGTTTTAAATTGATTTAACAAACTTTGAGTATTACAAACTTAAAGTATCATTGCACTACAGAGGTTTGTGCTGTGGCTCAATAAAAAGGTCAGTTCTTAAGGGGGCTAATCATGTTGACCCTGGTAGTTTTTGTAAAATAATTTGTAAAAAATAATTTCGTCTTGTGTGCAAAGTAAAATAATGTAAGCATCCCAAATAAAGCTAGGATGTTATAAAAGGCTGTGTTAAAAATCCTCTGCTCTGTTTAATAGCATTTGGGAAATACATTTAAAAAATGAATTTTTTTGAGGTGCAGCAGCTGCAGAATATTTTTATTTTATGCTGAAACTGATGAAACTACATTTGTAAAATATCTGAAATACAGTCAGTGAATGCTGCGGATCAAAGATCAGAGTAGATGTCAAAAAATATAAAATCTGTTGTATTTTAACCTCCAAATGACCAAACACTTTACTACTGAATCAGTGTGAGCTATCAATCATGTATCAATGTCCGTAAAACGTAATATCAGCTACAGCCAAAAACCCTCTTCTCTGTTTGCTGACATGGGTATAACATTGTTAGATTGACTAAAACATTATCCACGTCCTTATACCAAAATATACGCGGTGTGGCTCACATATGTCCGTGATTTTCATTTTTGTTTGTTTTATTCGTTTTCAAACCATTCAAACCACCAACACATTTGTATGTCTCTTTATATCTCAATGTACATCCCTATCTGAACCAATATACACTTTGTACGTGTACACTACACAAGCACATGTACACCTCTATGCAACCTTCAAACTGGCACACCTACTTATGCTACCAGTATACAAATACATACTTCCTATGAGCACTGCACTAGTATATATAACATAAAATAAAATAAATCAAAATGAATTAATAAGACATCATTATCAAAGTTGCTAGCCCAGCATGTATTTCTTTTCATTTTATTTCTTGTAAGTGAAAATGAGAGAAGCCATATCAGTGGAAAAAGCATAACTTTCTCTTCCCAGCATTTAACACATGTACAATACTGTGTGTAGGTCATCTGCCCTTTGTAAAGGTCAGAGCCCAATACACATGCATGCATAAAATGGACGGCAACAAACTTCACGCTACATTTACATGCATAAAGCACATGTGTAACTCACATGGTTTTGTGGCCTGTTTGGGAGGCTGTAGTGCATGACTCAAATAGTATTCATTTTTTTCTGTTCTGTCAGAAGACATCTGAATGACTCAGCTGAAACTCATTTTGTGTTAACCACACTTATATTCAGTAATCACTACTTACTACTCAATAATCATCATGTTTAGATATTTTCCTCTATATTAACATACATTTGTTTTGTGTTTTTCATTTACACAGACTACATATTTGAGATCAAGATTTTTGAGACCTTTTTTTCAGATCAATGGTTCATATAGCTTTAGAACATTGCTCTCTCATTCTTCCTCTATCCTCTGTTTATATAGATAGTTGTCGTGTGTTGTAAACCTTTGGGACACTTTTTTCCACACCTTCAAACCACTATTTTCACTTTTTATTATTCATTATTAAAATAGATATCAGATATCCTTTTTTATGTTATAGAAATACTGTATAAGGAATATGGAAATGCTGTTTCCCAATGTCTCAAAGCATCATGCAACTCTTGCATGTGCAGAACTGCTGGAAGTAAGTTAAAGTCTGTGTACATAGGTAGGTGTATGTCTGTCTGTGTGTGTGTGTGTGTGTGTGTCTGTGTGTGTGTGTTCGTGTGTGCATGTATGTGACTGCTCTCACTGCGGCAGGTGTCTGTCTGACAGGCGTGTGATGAGTTGAGCCCTGCATTGAGCCTGTCTAAGCCCAGTGACTGGGCTCCCGCTCTATCCCAATAAGCTGCCCTGGGTCTGCTGGGCTGATTCTGAGTCCCCCCTCAACCCCTCTACCTTTGACTACACCAGTCACTGGAATACCAATGACTCAATGTCCCTCACTTCTCACTGCTCCCTGCCATCTATGCATATTTGATGCTTGGTCCCCTGATCTGAATTGCACTGGCGTTTTCAAAAATGCCCTCTCTAACCTGTATAGAATACAGCTTTCCCTTAGAGTTTAACCAGTCTGTGGTTCTGGAGGCCACGACTAATACACAAAAGAAAATAGCGGTTTTACACAATCTGGATCTTATTTACATAGTTTTGGCCTGAACTCTATCTGTGATAGTGTAGAAGTTCTAGGCATGCAGACATGTCACTAAAAAGAAGCCTTGTGGGGGAAGGAATGCAAGCATGCAGACCATCTGACAGGTTGGTCAAAGGCAGACAGTAAAATTATTAACTGTACCCATACTGTTCAACTTTGACCTCCCATACTTGCCGCTATAACATTGTTTAGATACTCAGTGGTTGTGTCCGAAATCATTCACTCATTCCCTACTCCCTATTCACTACATAGTGAGCAGCAGTTAGTGGACTATATAGTGGACTCAACTTTATACGATTCGGACACTACTCACTGCCGAGCCGGTCGCACAACATGACGTCACATCGTTGTTGGCCGTCGGGCAGTTAATACGTGAAGCTTGAAGCCGGCCGGTAAAATCGCAATAACAGGTGTTTTTCCCTTTGACAGAATTTCTTCATAATGGACTTTAAACAAATTACAAGTCCACAAAACAATAAAAAAATATCTATTTTAAAATTAAATTATCTGTCACAGTCCCGCTCGCGCGCGTCCGCCGTCTCTCTCTCAAACCGCATTGCATGATGGTCAATTTTGTCCGTCTAGTGACCATCGGCTGCTCCCTACTTTTCACAATGCATTATGGGAGATATGTAGTGCACTATATAGGGTATAGCGATGCTCACTCAGAATTCGGACACCACTAGAAAATGGCTTATTCACTATATAGTGAATAGGGAGTGATTTCGGACACAGCCAGTGTTAACTGTTTGCATAATAACTTTTTGACTGCTCATAAAAGCAGCTTAATTAGCAACACTTACATTTGGAGACAAACACAATACAAGTACAATACAATATTTCAACGGTGCAAAGATGCTGGCATAAATATGTGGGATGCTTGTTATAGCTGTATTGCACAAGGATTGTTCCTGACAGTATGTGGACTGGTGGTGTTTATCAATGCATTGAACCTGGTGGTTTTGGTGTACTGTGTTCTGTAGTGATTACAATAGGGGAGAAGTTGGAACAAGTTGGGTCAAGGGTGTGGTGGTCAGCAGTGGTGATGGTACCTGCCGGTTTCCTGACTGTGGATGTATAAGTCTTAGACTAAGTTCTGAATGGAGGGCAGGTTGGCACCAATGACTATTTCTATAGTCTTGACTGTGCGTTGTAGTGTGTTCCTGTACTGTTCAAACAACAGTGTTAGTAATGCAGGAAAAAGACTGGATGATTGCTGAGTTTAAGGGACAGGTCTCATGAGGTTCAGTAGTTGGAGAATAGCAGTGGGGAGAGCACACATCCCTGCAGGGTGCTAATGCTGATGGTCTTGGTGCTAGATAGGATTTTTTCCGCAGACTCACCTGCTGCCTTCGGTCCGTCAGAAAGTTATCAACTGACAGGTGGGGCTGACAGTGAGCTGGGGGAGTTTGGAAGATTTCTGGGATTTATTTATTTTTAACCTTTACTGGGAACATTTCCAATTCAAAATATCTTTCTTTAAAGGAGTCCTGGCCAAGAAAGCAGCCTAAAAGTTTCACATACAAGCACAAGCGACAGACTTAAAACAACAATATGAAAAATCTGATACAAAATAAATAAACCACAATCTTAAAACAAACAGAAAATTAGTTAATGTTTCTTTTTTTTTGGCGGATGCTATTAGCACCCAGGTGTACGTAACAATGCTATTTGCACCAGGGTGGATAGCCAATGTGGCAGATTTTTACCAATTTTCTACCAATCCATGCTATATTGTACAAAACATGTTTTATACTGCACAGCAGGGAGTCAAACCCACAGCAGGTGATGGGCCCATGACTTCCATCCTGAGTTTACCAGCCAGTTGGGAAACTAATCCTTCATACTGTTTTAAACGTTAATGTTATGGACTGCACTTATATAGTCTTTTCTAGCCTTTGCGACCACTCAAAGTACTTGACCCCTGACCAATCCCAGCATCTCAGAAGCTCCAGTGCGTCATTGAGCATTGAGTTTAGACATGCCAAAAAAAACTTGGAACACAGAAATGGGGCAAAATAATTGAATGGTCTCACTCCAAAATGTAGTCCTGTATACTTCAAAGCTAGCATTTTTTAACTTGTAAAATGTGTTTTCATAGAAATTAAGAAATAATTTTACTTTACCCGGTAACGTAATGGAAAGAAAAACAATTATTAAAGAAGCATTGTGCTGCAAATGTTTTATAAATTCAATTATCACCTCCAGATTTGTATGTTAATAATTAATTCATTATCTTCAACCGTTTGTGTACAGGGCTTCTATCACACTACTACTATCACAGAGACAGACAACCACTCACACTTCACTTTTACTGACAATTTAAAGTCACCACCACTTTAGTTGGTTTACTGTTCTTTTATTTAAATTTTTAAAGTTTACCTTTTTTTTTCTTTTTTTTTTACATTTTTCCCCAAAATAATACAGAACTCACATGCCCAGTTGTAATTTGAAAAAAATCATATCCTACTTATTAGGGCTGTCCAAATTATTTTTGCAATTACTTTGAAATATTTAACACGTTAAAAACAATGAACGCAACTGAGGAAAATTAAACGTTTTGGGTTGTAGTGGGCTGAGTTTTAAAGACAGTGAAGGTTGGTGAAGGACATTTGGAGGGAAAAATCTGGCATGGTCATTTGCAAAGCGGTCCCTTGACCTCTCACCTCAAGATATCTGAATGAGAATTGGTTCTATGGGTACCAACCAAGTCTCCCCTTTACAGACAAATACTATTACATGGCTTGCCCCTAAAATAAACAAAAAAGGGATTACTCTCACTCATGGTGGTTAATTGATTGACAGCACTTTTTAATGAACAGGGACTATATTGAAAGGCCGCAGCAAGCCTCATATCAAGTTAGCCAAACTTGAATGTTGTTCAATGTACTTCAGATAAACTATAGTTTTGAGCAAACAAGGAAACTGGGGGAATGATTACAGAAAACAGCACCTGAATTTATTGAACAGCTTTGTTTTCATAAAATTGCATCTTAATGTCAACATTTAGGACATTAGGATGACCAATATATATGTCTTATCTCACGGCATAGGTAGCTTATCTTAGAATAAAAACTAGAACCAAGAGGTAAATGGCTGTCTCCAAAGTAAAAGCTCCTCTGAAGTTAACTAATAAATGAACAGAAATCACATTTGTTACATCTGTACACAAACAAAAATGTAAACATTACAGTTTGTGGTTTTAAAGGAAATTACAAGACTAATTATATTCCCTTGACAAACCCATCTGCAACGTCTGTGCCAGTATGGAAATCTACTGCATACAAAACCCTGAAGTATTCCTTTAAATGTAAAAGACAAACACTTACAGGAAGTGCCATGCAATCAGAATAAATAAGACAATAAAAAGGACACTTTGAGAAAAATATTACCATCACTATGTCAGTCAACACTTGTGCTGTAAACCAAGTGTCTTTTTTTGCAGAATATATTAACCCCCACCCCTCTCCACCACCAGCACCCTGTGGTTTTGTAGCTTGCATGCACGGCACAGCATAACTGTTGGAGTGGTCTAACAATAAGAAAATGCTGCATTCACAACAATATGAACAATAGCAGGGAACAGTGAGCCTGTGAAATGTTTATTCAGCACATTAAAGAGTAATGAGTAGCCCCCTCCAATGACTGAGACCACATTACTAACATGCTCACAGTTAAAGGAGGCTCTCTCCCAGGTTTAATGGGTTACTTGGGTAAACATAAACAACACCATAATGAGCTAAGATCCATATTTTCCTCATTTTCTGTTGATAAGCAAAAATGGTTCTGGTAAGCAAAATTAGCCCCTTGCATCTTTAGGCAAAAAGATGTACACACACACACACACACACACACACGCAGTGCAGTGCAGAATGTTAACACACACTCATTCTAAGCCATTTTTCTTAGTCTACTATTAGCAGCGTTACAGAGCTCATTTGCACAATAACTCACACACAGGTTGTCATTCCCTCTCAATCCCCACTTCCACTTTAGCCTGGTTGTTCCTCCAGTGCTGGGAGAGGTGCAGAGGGGAGGGGAGGCGCATGCGGCTGGAGCGTTTTTTATCCTTAACCACACAGCTGCCGATGTTCTCGTAGTGGCTTGTTTTCACTGCTTCATCAAAAAAAACAAGGATCACAACTTTGTGGGCAAAAGACAAGCTTGCAGTGTCATCATATTTACTGCCATGCAAGTAAGAGTTTTTGTTCACGCAATCTACATTTTGCTTAGGTAGCCAAAAAGCAGCCTCTTCTCCTGGGCAGCGGGTACATTAAGAGTATGGGAGGTGAAATCCCTTGCCTATTAAAAGTGACGGTGGTGTGGAATGTGGGGGGATAGGACTCTGTGGCAGCCACTCCGAGCTCATTTTGAATGTATTTTCTGTGACAAGCTGGATATCAGATCAGATAGTTTCCTGTCATTATGCCATGTGCTCGGGATGAATTTATCTAGATTACATAATTGGACTCCCCTCATATGAGGTAGTGGCTGAATCTTTACCTGCATGAAGTGGATGATTAGTTTTGCGCTGCACAGGGACAGTCAGTTTCTCGACTCACAGCCAGAGCCTGATTGAAGAGGCTCAGACCTGGAATCGGTAGCAGCGGGAGAAAAGGCCTTGAGCTAATAGAGCATCACTGGAGCCACTTCAGATGCTCAACCAATTTACCATATTAAGTCGCTTAGTCACATCCACTTCCCTGTAATTCATTCACTGCTAATGCCCCAATGCTGTTTGGGAATTAAGGTTAATCATCTCCTTATTCATCAAAGCCGAGAGGGCAATTACTGCATGGAGTGCAGGGATGACTCTGGCTGGAGAGCCACAGCTTAGTTTTTGTCATCACACACTGGACGTTGCAATTACATCATAATAAAGTGCAATTAGTTAATGAATGGAAGCATATGCTGCTAATGACAGGCAGTAATCTAGCTGCGTCTTTGCCCCTGTGCCTGAACCCCCTCCTCTGCGACAGCAATGCTCACACTGTCAGCTGCGGATGTGCACGTGTGCCTTTGTGGGGTTCAGCAGGCTCAGAAGCTTTTAGTAGTGAGAGTACCTCCCAGTGTATGATGCATGAAAGTCAGTCAATCAGTGGGTGATTTGTAGCAAACCTGTAAAAACTGCTTAAATGATTCCAGTGTCCCAGTTGCTTGCCAACTGTACACATGTATGTATTATTCATTGCAACTTGCAATAAAGTATATATAATATAATTGATTGATGACACTTGATTTTTAAGTGTGATATTGACGGACAAGGTTGTCTTACCAGACTTTGCATGATTGTTGGAAAAACAATTTAAGCTTAAAGCTGTTTGTGAGGTTTTAAGATAAGATATTCCTTTATTCATCCCCTTTGGGAAAATTCAGGTGTTACAGCGGATCAAGAACAGAGTAAAATAGGTTAAGATAATACATTTAAATAAAATTGAATAAAATAAAGGGCCACACAGTGGCCACAGTGGTTAGCACTCTTGCCTCACAGCAAGAGGGTTGTCGGTTCGATCCCGGCGGTCCTTCTGTGTGGAGTTTGCATGTTCTCCCCGTGTGTGCGTGGGTTCTCTCCGGGTACTCCGGCTTCTTCCCACAGTCCAAAAACATGCAGCCTATAGGTTTAATTGGTGACTCTAAATTGCCCGTAGGTGTGAGTGAGCGTGTGAATGGTTGTCTGTCTATATGTGTCAGCCCTATGACAGACTGGCGTCCTGTCCAGGGTGTACCCCGCCTCTCACCCAATGCAGCTGGGATCGGCTCCAGCCCCCCGTGACCCGGGTTGACCCAGATAAGCGGTTACAGAAGATGAATGAATGAATGAATGAATGATTGAAATGAAATTTGTGAACAAAAAAGTCTTAAAATTACTGGAATTAATTTTGGGGGATGAACTATTTAACTAATGCTCCCTGAAATTCACCTAGTTTGCTGTCATTGTAAAGCCAATGAGCAATCAACTTGAGAATGGTGTACACAGTCACACGCAGAGGTTGTTGTGGTCACAGGGACATGGGGACACACTGGACAAGCGTTCCTTTAACTGAGATGCTCTAATCAGTGTTGATGGAGTGTGAGGAGGGATGCTAATCTGGGTCATTGCATATGTAAATGCACAGCTGGGATCTTTGCAGTGCCAAAATACATCAGCCAGGGTGTCTGAGTGTCACCCAACATTAACTCCAACACGGCGAGTGGAGAGGGCCGATAAACACACCCCACAGTAGGCTGTCCTCTGACAGGGGGATTAGTGCAATCACCAGCCGTGTCAATATCACACTTCCCGTCAGTCTCAGTGGACTACAGTCTCAGCATGGCATGCATCTACACACTCCATTAGAATGAGCTATGGGAGGGCTTTAAAGGGTTGATTCATTCAAATTGCATAAAAGCATACCTTTTCACACAACTTTAGTTTTATTCGTCCATTCAGATAGTTTTGGTTTTATTTGTGTAGGTTTTAAAATATGTGTCTTTTAGATTTCCGATCTGACCGCAAGAATTGAGTCCATTACCTGAAACAGTGTTCTGTTTGCTCTAGAATAGATAATCTATGAAGGCAGGTCCATGAAATACTTATATACTATAATAATCCATGAAAACAGGTTTCAGAATTTTTTAACTGTCCTTTTAAACCAAACAAATATTAGTAGTTAATCTATTCACATCATAATTTCCGAGAGGAAATGTTCAGCTAGCCACTACTTACCATACAGTTATCTCAAATAATATGCCATTTATTATATGGCTTTGTTCAATGCTATGATTGGCTATTCTGTTACCTCTGTTGTTTTGCATGTACTAATTGTGCAGCCAGGACATCCTGTCTATTTCCTGTGCACTCCAGCAGTCAATACAGGGAACTACAGTAAAGCAACATTTGTTTTACTTCATCTTAATTCATCAGCAAAAAAAACAATTTGTTGATCTGAGGCTGACTAGTTGTTAACTTTTCTGTAGTGATCAGCAGATGGAGCCAGAATAACCAATTAAAACAAAACTTCTCCGAAAAATGTTCTGAAATTTCAGAAAAGAACATGGAACATGGAGGGGGGTAAAGGTTCTGACCTATACTGCGGCCAGCAAATGGGGCAATTGAGATGTTTCGGCTTAACTTTTTGGGAGTTGTTATGTTACCCATCTTTATATATGTCTATGACTAACAACTGTGCTGTTTTCAGTGAAAAACTCAATTCAAATCCAACAGCAGACAGTCTGGTAATGCTGGAAATGGGTTTTGGTGAGAGTGTTGAGACTGAACCAAAACAAAGAAGTTGTGGGCCTCAAAATCAAAACTGTAGAGTATTTGATAATTATTTGTAAGAATAATGTCACCTTTCATATAAAGTGCAGTTATATGATGGCTGTTAAATTGTTATTATTGATAATGAAGCTTTAAAGACATACACGTAGGAAATAAGAGTTTAGCTCTCGGATATTTGACACAGCCCATATGGCTGTTGTAAGGATCAAACCTACAACACTTGAGTTGAGCCAATCTGTCATTTTCTGTCTTGTGGTGAATGTTAAAGAAAAAAATGTGAGGGCTGGCTGCCCCTCATCAGAGTGTCTTCTTGTGGCTGAAGTGTTGCCATCAGTGGACACTTGAGCTGCAGAGGGCTGTGTCACTCAGTGCTCTCCTGCATTGTTCAGAGAAACCCCTTTATACCCAAGCAGCACTAATTACCTCAAGAGTTTTACCCTGCCAGGACTCTATCACAGTGTTAGCAGGCTTAGAAATAGTTTGTTTTTTTTGTTTTTTAAATCTCCAATCCAACTCACTAAGCTCAGTAGTGAATTATGTGGTTGAGTAGATCCAAACGTAAATCAGTAGTTTGTGTTTCACAGCTTGTATTAGCTAGCTATACTAGGTCTCACCAATAAATCACAGGAGCCAATATTTCATATCTTTGTGACTAGGTGACCATTTTGTATCTCAAAATGGGTGATGGAATGCAACCTTTAGCTCAGCCTCTCTTAGAGGTGATCCTGGGCTGTCATCATTCAGCACAATAGTAGTATCCAGCTCAGCTCCACCTCAATCTCACCAACAAGGTCTGCTCAAAATTTGGGCATTCTGATTGATAACCAGCTAACGTTCTCTTAGCATGTTGGATCTGTCACCATTGTGCTGCTTCATACAATATAATCAGATCAGGGCATTGAAAAAATATATGCTATCTGACATCGAAGAATTAGAGGCATTAGACCTCTAACGACTCTCAACGGGGGTCGTGCACCAGAGTTTCACCTGATTGTTGTCCCCCAATCGTCACAGAACAATTAGGGGTACCCCAACAATGGTCAGGTGAAACCAGTATCTAGAGATACACACCCACAGATACTCTGGTGACCACTCCCAGAGAGTTTAAAAACCTGGGTCTCTCTCCACTGCTTTAGTCCAACTAGTGAGGGCTGGTTGAGACTTGTTGCGTTCGAACTGATGAAGCCCCTTGGATAAGAGGCGAAACGTCTTCCCAGACAAATACTAGTCCAGTTGCCTACGATTCAGATTTGCCCAGAATAGAACTCTAACCTGGATGAATGAGAATATTCACAGACATACAAACAATGTAGTGTATCAGTGTTTTACTAAAAGCTTACCAGCCAAGGACCCAGGGGTGGTCCTATTGGTTCTGCCAAGGTTTCACCATATAGGAATGGGAAACTCAGGGAGGCTGCATCTGGATAGTGATATATTATATTTAGTGGCACTAGGATACCAGTCAAGCCAGTTAGCATTTATTACATCAGAAAAGACAGTTAGTTGGCAAGTGAACTGCCTTGTCCTATCTTTATCTCATACCCTCAGTCACCTGCAATATCTCTCTTCTCCACCCCACAGTTTACTTTCCTCTCATCCCACGCTCAGCTGACTTAGTTGAGAGTGTGTTTGGTGTCAAGTCTGATTCTGTCCAGTTGATGTTGGTGTGAGGGTTGGGAGGCGATGACAGAGGAGTTGGGCAGAATGATGATCAGAGCCGCTGGTGCCCTTTTCTTCTGATCACACATTACTGTGCTACAGACTTGTGTCAGAACAGCAGCAGTGCTGAGATGCGAACAAAGGCCAGCGTCAATCAAGAGGGCTATTCATCTGTCTGGGGCCGCAACCCCCACACCTCATCTGTTCCTCCTACCTGTTTGTCTGACAGCTGGATGTTCAGGCCGGCCAGAGCTAAGGAGCTGCCAACCACAAAAGCAACAGTAGAGATGTTGAGTTATGCCACGTTGAGGTGATTACACAAAGTGAATTGTCTTTTGGACTGTGTAACAATTTACAAACTTTTCCATCAAATGGTTTTACTCATAAAATTAAACCAGGAAGGTGATTCATTAGTGGCAAGCTGGCCAAAACCAAAAGAGGCCTACCAAAAAACTCTGCTATCACCACAGGTTCAGTAGTTGGATTGTGTCACATGGGTGATACGGGGTCCTTTCCTGTAACTACAAGTGAATTAATCCTTTACCCTGAGACCAGGGATAGAGAACACACAGACCACAGATAAGTTGGTATACTTGCTAGGGCCCGGCTCTTGGGTTACAGGCAATATTAGGTCAAAGAAAGCCATGCTTTTTAAGGTATCACATTTGTAACCCAGCCAAAAGGACCTCCATGAGGTTCAGATGGGGGTCTGGCAGAAATAGATGATGTGAGAATGTCACACTGAATGTAGTAACAGAACCTGGAATACGACGTAAGGTTAAAGTTAGGTTAAAAAGGTTCATGTAAAATAATTTATGAAGTAGATTTTTACTGAATTTGGCCTCATTGAATTACTGCAGCATTGTAACAGGTTTCAAATAGTATGTTGATGCCTATGCAGTATGCCACTTATGTTGCGTAACTAGGATTAAACTAATTTAAAGTTCATAGCTTCTCCAGCTAGCTTTTATCATCAGTATGATCATTTCTTTGTTACACCATTACTGCCTCAGTGCTCCATGTAGCCCTGCACGGTTTATTAAGCTAGTTAGCAGCAGTTAGCTAGCAGGAAAATCAGTCAAGGTAGAGCAGCCAAATACATAGACAATAGAAAACAAAAAACTGAAGCTGTCTTCATGGAATTCTATGTATATGGCCGTTTCTGTCTCAGAACCGGCTGACACACTTTATGGCCCCACTGACAATTGCAATTTTATTTTGGACCAGCCTGAGTGCATTAGAGTGCAGTGTCCCATATATCCTATTCTAGGAAATTAGTGAAAATGAATAATTTTGAGATGGTGGTGGCCAAATTAGTTGTTATCAGTGGACTTAGAGGACTTAGTGGACTCCCTCTCTCGCTTCTTCTTCTTCTTCTTCTTCTTGTGTTTTAGTCTTTAAATGTTGAGCCCTGATTCGCTCTCTGCCTCTGCATCAGTCAGTGATACATTCACTGAACGTAGTAGAATAGTGAACGGGAGAACTTTGAGAGTCACAGTTGCTGAAGCTCACCTCCCTCTCTCATGTCTTGAAGTAGGAAGCATTGCCAACTATTGGATTTAATAATTTGGCGTTGCACAAATAAATAGGATTGTTAAAGCAGCCTTCGGTTTACAAGCTGTAGCTTTATCTTACTAACTCCTCAGCTCATTGGCTTATTCACAAACGGCTGTTTTCACTTTACGAGAGAGCAGAACTGAACACTACCATGTTTCACCGCAGTGACTTCTGATACGCAGTCATAGCTCTGGTTAAGCACTGAATGATTCAGTGAACAAATCTATGGTACAACTAATTTTAATGAACTGATTCTACTACAGCTCAAAGGTACTCACTCCATACTTGAAACACAACAGATGTAAGTATATTAAACAAGAAAGTCCTAGTACTTTCCCCCATACTTTCCACAGTATTCCAGTTATACTGATGAGATACTAATTAAATTAGATCACGTCTTTTTTGCTGCTTCACACGGGTTCACATTACTTGCATGAGGTCAGTGTTTTCTCCTCTCACCTTGCCAAGTGGGTCTGATTCCAGCAGGTTTGTATGAACATCTGCACTCAGTGTTGGGTTAGGCCTTCATTCCTTTGCCAGGGAAATCATGCATGGTGCTGTCCACCTGCAGGCAAGGTCACTGTCAGTAAATAGAACACGTTTTGTGAAAGTGTAGTGTCTTTATCAGTGTAGTTGACAGAATAAATCATAGTGTGAAGGACATTACAACTATAGATGGTTTTACCACAGGTGCTGCTTTGCTGCTATCAAACAAAACACATCCTGATATACAAAATACGTGTTTAATTAGATTACCTTTAAACAGGGTAATGAAGATCTGCACGAGTAACTTATATGCACACAATGCTTGGTGGTTGGATGTAGGAAGCAACTATAACACTAAGGACTCAAATTTATATCTTGCTGACTTTTAACTGTCAATGGTGGTTTCTCTTACCCTTAAGGTTTTCTTTAGACCTCCAGTAGCACTATAAAGCTGTTTTTCTATGAGCGGGTAACAGGGTTAGGGTTAGCATTGGTTAAAATGATTTCACTCTAAGCTGGAGGTAACAACCCTAACCCTAATAAAGGCAAATAAGCAGAACATTTTCTTTTAATAATTGCATAATAATGGTGGATAATATGTTAAATATCAGTTTTGCAGATGTTTCATGAATAAGGAAATGCACTCATTTGCAAAGTAAAACACAAGTTTAATTTTGGTGACTAACACAGAATGTAAACATGGGTTATCTGTCTGTGTCTGTACAGCCAATCAAATAATTCATGATTTCAAACAACATTTCCATAAAATAAGGTAGGTCGGGTATAGAAGCCATCTCCACAACACAAGAGCTACAAACTCTGAACAACTCACGTTAGCTTTCAAACAATAATTATGTATCCTGTGTGTTTGATTTGACAAAACCTTACAGTCCAATGGTTGTATAAGGAATAACACTGTGGCAGTTAAAGTACAAATTGCTATAAATCCACTTCCCTCCAGATCCAGCCTGGTGACATGAAATGAATGGGCAGACTGCCCCAATTTCCAGAAGGATTGTAGAATTTTTCTATAAACAAACAACGTATGAGTGATGTGAAAGACCATTAAACCGTAAACACACTATTACTTGTTGTTGTTTTAGTTGCCTTAACTATTGTTGATTCCACTATGACCACAACTTTTAGAAACCACAAATTAACAACCTGTCATTATCAACACTACACGTTCAGACGTTCAGCTCACCATCTCAGCTCACTGGCTATTAGGATGCCATGAAGAAAAGATCCATTAATCTCAGCAGAGTTAAATGTATGCACCCTTGCCTCGGTGCCCCCTCAGATGTAGAGATGGTCTTACTTGTCCATTTGGCCAGGATCATGGCTGGTGCCCATCTTTTCCACCTTTTTATCAAGGTTTACTCTGATGTTCATTTGAAAACATCTCCAAGAAAGGTATCAGAGCTGGCTGAAGAAGAGCTTACACAGTGTTGAATTGAGTGAAATCCTTATCCTGATGACTGCCTTGTACTGTAGTCATATGTCTTCATTGTCCAATGTCAATCACAAAAGGTACATTTAATATTTGTAAGAGCAGAAATTTGCATACAAGCTGAGAGGCAATTGGATAGATCAGCACCTTCTACAACAGAAGATTTTCATTTAGGAAATGACAAAAGAGAAAGCGGCTACTAAAAGAGCAAGAGAGGTGAATTGAGGAATAGCTGGTGGAGAAGCAAACAAGGTGAAAAGAAAAAAAAAGAAAGATTAAGACTGAGAGCTACAGTGAGGTTGAGAGAGAGAGAGATGGCACAAGACCGGGTGTCAAAGCTCGGAGGCAGTGACAGAGAGAAGAAAGTAGAAAGTGAGAAGAAAGAAGTGGAGAGTGAAAGAAGAGAGAAGTGAGAGAGTGTGGGAGAGGGCAGCATAATATGCAGGGAGAGAGAAGGAGACAGTGAAAGAGTGAGAGAAGAGAGGGAGCCCCAGCTGTTGTCAGTGTCATGCTCCTGACGGCCTCCTCCTGCCTCTGCTCCTCTGTAATAACTTGTCAGATCGATGGTTCCCCAGACAGCCGGGCTTTTTACTGCCGCACAAATGAAGTGTGTGACATTTCTGCCACTTTCTCAGGTCACCGCTGCACACTCTTGCACTTACACGTTTGTAAAGCAACAACAAGGATTTTGGAATCATCATTCCCATCTGCTGTCTTTTATAAGATTGGACTAAAGACCTTAACATGACTCTTGCTTACCATTCTCAAGTAACAGTCTAGTAACGTAACTAATGTATGTTCTACCTAATGTAACCATGATGGATACCTTTAATGTGCCAAAAGGCCACACAGCTACACCACTACTGGCTGATGGATGATCTTCTATCATCTGTGATGCGTATTTCAACATCAGACATGATGCCAGTGTGATGATTTTGCATAGAGAGGTGATCGTGTCATATGTTCCCGTTAGGCAATATTACACTGTTGACTCAAGTGTCATTCAGAAATATCTCTAGTACGGGTTATTATTCATAGATTAGTTACACATGTACACAAGTAGAACAGAGCGGAAATGAATGCATTTTTTCAGACAATGTATTAATTGTGTAAATGTGTGAACAGTTAGCCTATTTTCTCTTCTCTTAGTGATGCAAGTATGTATTGCAGCATTATTAACTATAGTTTGAGTTACCTACACAACTAAAAAGATCTTATCTGACCCCTCTACCAAGATGACACGTCTTCCATTTTTACGTAGTTTAACATAATTCAATGCTGTGATATCATGAATGTATCTAATCGACCGGGTTACTTTGAAGTATCCGTCATAATTGTAACAGGTCTAGTCCATTTATTTTACCAAACTGTATAAAAGGAGTCACATTTGCAGTGAAACCATTCCCACTCCTCTTATGACAAGTACAATTGATGCCCACCATATGCCAGTGAGAGGCTGTGGGCTCTGGAGAAGATGCTGGTGTTAAAGGGCAGATGGAAGATCGAGAGGAAACAGGTTTAGGTAGGAATGGAAGCAGTACAGAAGGTACTGGTGCAGCGCGCCGGGGTGAAAGCAGGGCTGCAGGGGCCTTTTGCTGCATCTGTGCAGCAACTGTCAAAGACGATTTTCCTTGCTTTCCACTGTACAACTGAGATGGAGGAAGCAGTGGTATGATCCATGAACCCGCGTGAAAATCAATGTGGGCAGCCCAAACATGAAATCGATGCGGCCGGCTGGCGAGGCAGAAGCGGGAGCTGGAGAGAGGGAGAGAGGAAGAGGGAGGGAGGGAGGAGTAGAGGGAAGGAGGTGGGGCAGAGGAGTTCACTGAAGTCCATTGGAGTGGGTTGCACCCCTTACTGAGCTGGGCCACGCGGAGGAGTTGAGGTCAGGACAATGTGGGAGGGGAAACGGAGGGTTGAAGTTAGTTGATGTGGTAATGAAGAGGTGCTATGTAGTTCGTCCAATAGGAGGTCTGAAGGCTTTTACCAATTAATAGTTTTCGATTAAAGCTCATGGTAAATGATCATTTCTGCAGTTTTCGTGCCAAAAAATAACACGTGGTTTTCTCAAAATTAAGTTCTTTTTAAGGTCAAATTTCTGGAACTAAAGCTCTTCAGAGTCATATGTACCTATTCCCTTTACCCGAAAGTCCCTCACTTTGTCCATTGTGAATATACTAAGGCCAATACCAATTCTATGTAATCTGATTAAATAAAATGTAGTCAAACTAGATCAAACCCCCTGGTGTGTGGTTAACCACCCTGACTGCGCTGAATTGGACTTCATTGATCATTGAAGGCCTGATCTCAGACCTGCACTTTGGGAGAGTTTGGGAAATGAGCGTGGTCTGTTAATCTGGAATAAACAGAGAAGAGAGGTGAGGAAACTGCATTGTCTTGCCTTAGAGAATGCTGGGGTGACACAATCAGAACTGCCTAAGTTGTTTAACCAAGGAAAATAAATGTTTTTCTTTTTTTTTTATTTAAAATATGGCCAAAACCTATAATTCTAAAATTAAACACTTTTCACATGACCATGGCTAGTGAGTGGGAGAATATGTTTTGGTGCATTAACCCTTAAATAACTACATGGTTGTGGCATCTCCTACTGTATATTGCAAATCTTTGTAAAGCAAACAAACCAAAGTGTTTAGTCCCGACTCAATTTTCATTCTACTTATGCTGTCTCCACTAACCATGGTAGGTGTTGGTGTAGAGCAGGGGTGTCAAACTGATCCAGTAAAGGGCAGAGTGGCTGCAGGTTTTTGTTCCAACCAAGCAGGAGCACAGGTGATACTGATAACTAATCAACTGAGTGAAGACAGTTCAGCTGATTGAATGATTGGATTCAGGTGTGCTTCTGCCACTCTGCCCTTTCCTGGATCAGTTTGAAACCCCTGTTCTAGATGACAAAAAAACAAATTATAGATTGTCCAAAATTGGTCATAGTGTAGTTCACCCAAAAATGCCTAAAAATGCTGTTGGACCTGGGTAATAGTATAGTATATCCAAAAATATGTAACAAGAAACATTATATTATAGTGTGTCCAAAACTGGAAGAAAAATGGCATACTATATTATATTTAAAAATGTCAAAAGAAAAACACCTTATTATAGGATGTCCAAATGTTGGTTTTTGTCAAAAAATTATC
>CAFUXE010000280.1:132454-143928 GCA_903364295.1 Serranus cabrilla | reverse complement strand
CGGGTTTCGGCAGCTAAAAGTTAGCTCTTTGGGAACGCTTTATCTTGAGGTTGTGAGCCACTGACTCATAGCAGTCAGAATCTTCTATTTATATATCACAAGTCCAACAGGCTAGTAACGACTATTTCTTTGATCGTACTTTGACGATTATAGTTTCAGCGGACTGAAGATCTATGTGTCGTGGGTTCGATTCCGCGGAGGTTTTGGCATTTTGTGCCGAAATAGATCAGTTGGGAGAGCGTTAGACTGAAAGGTCCCTGGTTCGATCCCGGGTTTCGGCAGCTGGAAAAGTGACATTCCGTCCTGGGGTTCGGCAGCTGAAAGTTAGCTCTCTGGGAACGCTTTATCTTGAGGTTATGAGCCACTGACTCATAGCAGTCAGAATCTTCTATTCATATTTCACAAGTCCGACAGGCTAGTAACGACTATTTCTTTGATCGTACTTTGACGTTAATAGTTTCAGCGGACTGAAGATCTATGTGTCGTGGGTTCGATTCCGGGGAGGTTTTGGCATTTTGTGCCGAAATAGCTCAGTTGGGAGAGCGTTAGACTGAAGATTTAAAGGTCCCTGGTTCGATCCCGGGTTTCGGCAGCTGGAAAAGTGAAGTTCCGTCCTCAGGTTAGGCAGCTGGATGGTAGTGCTTTGGGAATGCATTATATTGAGGTTTGAGCCTCTGTCTGTATGCGCATTTTCCATGCGCAAAAAAGTAACCATGCACAGTTATATAGAAAATTAAGGATGCAATGCATCGTGATGCATCGTGGAATCGAGTCGTAAACAATACCTTTCATATTTCTAAATGTATTACTGACGTATTTAATGAATTCATTGTGTTCAATAAATGTATTGTAAAGAGACATCAAATATATATATTAATATATACAGCTCTTTAAGTTGTCAGGCTGATCTATGCCAAATTCCAGACATAGTTAAGTAGTAAATTCATATAATGCTTGATTCAATAATATATAAAATCACTGCGTAGTCGCCTCCTTTGGAACCCAAGCGACCAGGCAGCCAATCAGAGCAGTGCCTCATTAACATAGCCTCCCCGCCAACTCCAAACAGTGAGTAGTAAAGGAGGCAGAAACTGCCGGGATGGAGGCTCCGACAGGCTGGATATTTCTGTGTTTTTAGAACAGAGTTCATAATCTTGATTTAAAGGCCCACTGGACATGTTTTAAAAAGGTAAAAAAAAATAGCACAACAGGACCTTTAAGTTATTCCTGCCTGCCATCTGCTTCTTTTTTCCACCGCCTGCACAGTGTTGACTATGAAGGCATAATAAGGTGTCCTCCCCTTTTGTACAAGCACCCTAACCAACCAACGAACCAGTAAGAGTCACTAGTGCAGAATGAGGAAATGATCCCTCACTGTCTTCCCGCTCACAATCACAACTCATTATGATGGATGGAGTGCCTCAGCAAGCCAGGAGCACTGCTGCAGGGACTGAACTATAAATTGGTCTCTTGTGGACAGTGAGTGCTTTTACCCATTTTTGGCCAAATTCCTCAATTTTTAAATGTATGGTATTGATGGACACAATTCTCCCACAGTACAATGAGTACTAGAAATGAAAGTGAACTCACAGCTGGCAGAAGCCTAACACTGTTGCCTAGGGCAGTTATGATGCGATTCTGTGGGTAAATCTCATGTCTCTTAATTGCATTGATGTTTCCCTAACTTGTATCTTTTTCTTACGTCTTCTACTGGTAGAATGCATTCATTATTCATATCCATTATAGTATCTTTTGAAAATTAGACAAAATGTTGAAATTTGAAATTATATGACTAGTAAACCCTGACAAAATAAGAGCTTTGAGACAAAGTCTGCCAAGGGTATGTCAGGAGGGACGTAGGAATAGACGCCACCTGGGGGTGTACCCTCAGGAAATACAGTTCTGGTTGAAAAAAACGTTTAGTTAAAAAAGCTACTTTCCCCTCCATGACAAAATTGTTTTTTATAACTCACTCGTTTAAGACTTAAAATTAAGCATAATTAAGGGCGTTCCTGCTTTTAAGTACAAGTGTTGGTGCTGCCCGCCAATAGCTGCTAATATTGTAACCCCATAGTCCTGATTACTTTCACCCTTGTCCAATCACCCTACCTTCCTTATAGATAGACAGACAGACAGGCAGGCAGGCAGGCAGGCAGGCAGGCAGGCAGGCAGACAGAGGGAGCCTTTTGGGTAATCCCAAACTGTGAAATTACTTGTTCCCATTGCTTTGTGTTGCATATTTATTTCCTGTTGCCAGTCTTTTAACAGATTCCCGACTGCCTGTTACCTGCCTGACGGACCAACTGCTTTTGGACTTTATAAGCTATTTCCATAACTCACTGAAATCACTATGCTGCCTTCTCTCATCAGGGTCCAGTTCCTGCTTTCCATATGACCAACTATTACAGGGTGCCCTGGCCAGCCATGGACCAAGCAGAATAGTTTGAGTAAGAACTATATGACTTGGTGCATTCCCTCGTATGTTTATGGTGAATGGAAGAAAATGAGATCCCCTAGAAGAGGATACAACATGGCTTCTCTGAAGTAAGACAGGTGTTTAGCTCAAACACTTTTTGAACACCCCTACTTCCCAGCCTGCTAATTTTCAGAGCTTTCTGCTAGCCCCATGTTCATGACACCGCCTGCTTATATCCAGTCTGATTCCCAGCCAGCCTCCCAATTGGATAGCCACCAGCCTGTCTTTCAGTCAGTTGCCCTGTTCCTGGTTTCCAGGCGGTGGTCCTGTTGACGCCGGTTGCTGGTAAGCAGTCAACAGTCCAGCAAACACCTTTTCTTGCTGAGCTGCAACTGTTCCCAATTGTACCTATGCTCCAGCACACCTCTGTTCCTGTGACGCAGCAATCCGTTGGTCCCGTGATGCAGCAATTCTTCGAATCTGGGCTGCAACAACCACCACTTCCTGAGCTGCAGCACTCACAAGTTCCTTTGTTTTGCCGATATAATGCCAACTTTACTATCAGAATATGATTTCAACGATTTATGCTCTAAAGTGTTAAAATGGGCACTGAAATGAAAAGCAAGAGGTTCTGTGATGCACACACCATTCAGTTAGGCAGTGTGGATCTGGCCTAAAACCATTCTCTATGTCCACTCACTAGATCCTCAATGGTGTAGTGGGGGAAGTTTTGACCTTTCCAAAGCTACCATTATCTCCTTGGTTTTGCTTGCCCTGAGCTGCCGACATCTCTTGCTGTCATTACAACAGAAGAGTCTCACTGATTATTTAACATCTCTGAAAGCATATTTAATATAAAAGACTTTATTAGTGCATAGTATGTAGTCTGGGATTGGACTCTCTTTTTTGTCATGTATTTTTTTGTCTCTTCTCCTTCAGGAGCAAAATGTCAGATTTAACACAGATGATGGTCAAATGTTGAGCAGACTATCGGTTTTAACCTGAAAAAAGAACAAACAAACAAACAAAAAATGTCTCATCCTGGCATTGAAGAAGATTTGCTGTCAGAGAATTTCGTGGATCTGCACCTGCCTCAGCACTCACCTCTCTGGAAGCAGGTCTAAGTAACAGTTTAATTCTGTTAACAGACTACTCTCTGCACACTGGGCAAGCCGAGCTCAATGGGGCCTGATTTATGTGCTGACAGGCTGTGGAGGCTTGGTGTGTTCTGTGTGCATTGGAAGACATATCACTGCTGGAAGCTAAATAAAAAATCAATGAGAGTGAAGCTGGTTGGTTAGGGAGAGCGTCCGCTTGGCTGGAATTTAACAGCGTTTTAACTCTCCGCTGACTGAGACTGGGGGAACAGCCATCGATTTTACCTCCACCCCACCACGCCTCCATCGCCCCCTGCTTTTAATAAATCAGTTTGGTGTGTGTGCATGTGTGTATGAGATACACTTCAATTTCCTTCTATGTCAAACACTAGGATGTACAGTTACTCTTTCATTAATAGATTTACACTCATCAGTGTAGACAGTTATTTCTACGTACATGTCATCCCCATTGTTTAACACATTCCTACACAGTGACAACGTTATATCATACTTTACAATGTGTTTCCAAGCTTCACCCCCACTGTTAATCTCTCATCAGCCCAAACATATGCATTCCAACACGCCCCACTTAATCTCAAAGCCTGTATATCCTATTCGTGTGAGCCTGATTATTGTTCAATTTAGCAATACACTATGGCTTCTTCTCTCTGAGCTGGTGAGAGGCTCAGTCAGAAAATAAAACAAGAAGACATCTGTAGGAGGGCAAATGTGCTAAATTCATGAATTAATTTATCATTAATCAATTAAATTAAGATTTATGGATTTTACTTTAAATTACTCTTAAGGGGGCACCACCACCAGGCACAGGATTTCACGTTAAAATCTGGTGGACATGTGGTACACCCCAAAATTGGGAAAATATTTTTGAATTTCATTTAAATTAATTATTTGAACAGTGCCTTAATTGATTTCCAGGGCCAGTATTATCCCTGATAATTTAGATGACAAGCATGTCATATTATTTTTCTGTGTGTATATGGACAGTGACCGTAAATATCAGTAACACTCAGGTGGAACCTTTGATATAGGAACAGTTGTGCGCCGGGTTGGTTCAGGTGGGAACATCCGCCCACATTTCAGATGCAATCTGGATGATAAACGGAACGCTCCATCTCTTCATTGCCGCTGTACTGTTTCTGTGTTTTACAGGTTAGTATTTGGTGAAAATTACCAATGTCAACTTCGTAAAGCCTAGCGATGTTTCTGTGAATGTTTAAGTGCACTTTGATATTGTATAGAGTATGATTGTCGAAGTTTAAGATCTGCCATGGTCGGGGCGGGATGTTAAGAAAATGCTAGGTTAGCCGGCGCTGTTTCGCGGGTTTATTCACCAGCGCATTGTCTTGCAGGTGCCGCGCTACAGTTAAAGGGTTTTTTATACCTGCACATAGTCTGGCAGGCAGGCCGCTAGGTTGTAGCTTTAATTACAGTATGTAAGTGTATATTGTTTTATTACTGCTCCCGCACATGTAGTAATTTCGGGGAAATTGGTATATTGTTACATTTACAGTTAAGGGTATGAAGTTGCATTTTTGTGATGTAGATTATTATTGAAATGTATGCAGTTTAAAAGTGATGTGTTGAGATGTGAATTTAAATGTTTTGTATTTCTCTGAGTGGTAACAGTGTCCAAATTGAATGTGTAAGTCCAGGATCTTAGCAGATGTGAGTTTGCCAGCTTAAAGTACAGCTGAGTATCGCTGTAATGTGCACTATATTATTATAGTAGCCCTGACTCACTTATGTACAGTTGATAATGCATACTAGGATGTTGTTTCCTATGTATATGAAGTAGATACAGTACACTGTAATGTTCAGATGTTATAACAGTTGTGAATGTAGTTGGTGAAGAAGTGTAAAATTGGACATTTCATAACAGTGTTTATTCTACAAACAGACTGACACTCAGGGAAATGTTGTATGTGTTATAACTTGTTGAAATTAAGATAAAGATGCAATCTGGATGATGAACGGAACGCTCCATCTCTTCTTTGCCGCTGTACTGTTTCTGTGTTTTACAGACAAATCATTTTTGTTTATGTGGTACCAATCTTGGGACCCGTAACAGACAGTTAAACTACTGTTGAAGTGAAAATTGTATTCATATCTTTGATATCAAGTAATTATTTTATTATAAAATCAAATCTCATATACTAAGGGACCGTTAGCTCTGTAACAGAAAGCCAAACACATCTCTCCAGGAAATATCACTGCACAGACAATGACTTAAGGAATAATAAACATTTATTTCACTAAATAAAAAACAGTGCTAGTGCATGAAAACTTGTAAATTGTCTAACTGTTGTCAAATAAACTACGTCACTTAAAAGCTGGCGTTTTCTGATCAGCCTACGTGAATAACTCAATAAAAAGTTTACATTTGGAAATCAAGCACCAACTTCCACCACAGAAAGCCACAGCCAATTTCCTACTGGTTTTGATTAAGGAGTCGGCCCAACTCAGCGCGCTCGTTCCTGTTGTGTGGACATAATGTGCTATGTTGCTGAGGTGTTTTTTACCTGCTCCCACACGGGGGAGCAGCTCTTTTTCTCCCTACTCTCTCCTCGTGTCATGCTGTCCCTCCTTCTTATCTCCTCTGATTCCTGTCCAATTATCCCCCATGTAATTGTTTATTGTTTGTATGGATGGGTTGTTGACTAATCTCACTTGTACTTGTGACAATAAAGGGCTATTCATTCATTCATTCATTCTGTCCCTAACCACAAATTTTGCCTCTTCTCCCCCTGGTTTCTGTCTGCCTGTTTCTGTGGCTGTTTGGCATCTTCCTCCCTCGACCACCTTAAGTGAGTTTACCTCTACATACTTAGCTAGCTCCCATTTACTCAGTGACATGCATTCAGGGGAGGCAGGTGAGGCTGTGACTCCCCTGTCATGAGAGGAAAAAGAAACAAAATAATAAAATAACACAAGTATTAATATTTGTCCTCTGGACTATGATTTTGGTGTGGTTCTTAATGTATTTTGACCATTTTTACAGTAAAAATCGCAGAAAATTCTGTATTTCCTGCTTAAATAAACAGAGTCTCCTCCAGATTGTGCAATCACTCACAAACTGATTTAGCGCGTGCAAATGGTGCGTGCTTGTTCACATTTCTGTGTATGTTTCCAATATGATGGTTGAGGACACTTTTATGTAATAAAAGTATACGTCTTCTTTTCCATGGTGTTCAGTAATGTATTTCAAGTATGTGTGTGATATTTACATCTTATTGATATGACATAAATCCACAGGGAAAATGCTTGCCTTGAGGCAGGCAGTACCTCTGCCTCAAGGAAGGCGGCGATAGTGAGCAGCCTGATAGCCTGCCACCAGCCAGGTCACGGTGAACTCTAACCCGTGTGCAAAAAGTAAACACAAGAAGTGTGCTGTGCGACGCTGCAGAGCTTAGCGACAAGCTGTCATTTCTCGCCCTGAAAATGGAGGATTTGATTTCTAAACTAAGAAATTTTTCAAAGCTGGACTTTCAGTCAAAGCAAGAAGTCATAAATCCTGGGAGACCGATGCCAGAACTACGAGGTTTGCTTCAAACGAGGGGAGTTGGGAATAGACGGGAAACTACTCGTTCTTTTCAAACGGATTGGTTTTGATTGACTTTTACAACAAAGTCACGGAGATCTTCGTCCAGAAGGAAAGGCGAATGGACTTCATTTACAAGTAAAGGTAAGATATACTGCAATATACAGTGGCACTGGTGTTTTAAAATGGTTTTCAGCATCCTATTCTCTCATCCTATCCTATTGGCATCCTACTGTATGTTTGTAAATCTGACTTGTGAGTCAGTGCCTCCCAAACCCTCACTGCACGTCACTGCATTTACTCACCTGCAACTTTGGCTGCCATGCACTGCTAACTGTTGTGTGTGTATGCTTGCATACCAACCTTGCTGTACTCACCCTTTGGGTAGCACAGCTCTCCTCGCCTGGGTCTCTGAGCCCTCACGATTTCAGATTTGATTCGATTGCATACATTTCAGTTACAATGCCAATTTCTTTTGTATATGAAATACATTTTCAGGGTCTTATGCTGTAAATTGTAAAAGGAACCCTCTGTTCTATTAAAAATATAAATTTGTACATTAATAATAATATTCAGATTAGTGGTATCCAAAATGCAATCAGCTTCCAACCAGGGATTTCTCCAACTGAATATTTTCGGCCATTTTTTTTAATATAATTACAGAAACTTATTTGAAACTTCTCAACCATGCCATGGTGAATTTCACCATAACTTATCTTACTGAAACGGCTCGCCTGTGGAAAAGGAGGAGAGGGAATGCAGGGGGGCAGCCTGTGCTTCCTTCCAGATGCAAGTTTCCGTGATGGTCTTTGTGGTTCAAGATTCTGCCAGATGACTTTTTGGTCTAAAACAAAGAAACTGGTCAGTGACGGACTACGCTGTATTAAACTTTTGAACCAAGGCAAGTTTGAGTGAATGGAACTCTGGGGGACTACATTAAAGATGAACTGTTTTCATGTGAACTGCCTCCCTCATTGGACAAACTCATCAATGTTTATCAAGGGGAGACATCAGGAGAATTTTGGTCCTGGTCGAAAAGGGGGACAAGTGGAAGACCGCTTTCAACACCCCCACCAGGCACTACGAGTCACTTGGAGATTAGACCAAAGATACAGCACTCTCAAGCACTTTGTTACTTTGCATACAGTCCCTCTCTGATTCAGTACAGTTAGAAGGAACTCTTAACATACCCAGGAAAGTTTTCCTCTACATTTGATGGAGTGGGAAAGTTTTGTCAGAAAAAGGTAGCAAAAGCTCAAATCCTCCACATACACCAGTGTTAGAATGGGAATACAAGTAAAGTACCATGTTTATATCCAAATGTAAATCATGTATTGTTTCTAAAGTAGGCCCTGTGGAGAGATGACCCTATTCTGCTTCTTCTGCTGCCAGAACCAAGACCTGGAAAATGGTAAGATAGATGCATGATTTTTTATGTCTCTGAATGAGTATGTCTGCTTGTGTGGGTTTGCAGGCCTTTCCGCACAGTATCTCAACACTCTGTGCCAGAGGCTAGATCAGAGAACGTGACGAAAAGATCCTGATAACTGATGCCACTCCAACTGTAAATGTCTTCAGCTTTCCAAAAATGAATACTCTCCTCTGTTGTGTTCAAGGTTTCAACACTCACTGTTGTATGATAGAGCATACGGGTGTTTGGTTTCTTAGTGAGCAGTGTTAGATATCAGCAGATGGACTTCAATAACACTGTCGCCTCAGCCAAATGGATCTAATATCTGTAGACTGGTTGTCCCAGTATATGAGTTAGCCATACAAACTGCTTAGCCACATCATCTAGTTAGACATAACTTTCTAGACAGATACTGTAAATGGATCGCACAAGGTTACAATATAATTTTTCTCTCCTTTTTAATATTTTTATATCATGGCTGACATGTTAAACCTTGCCAATGTGATGAGAAAAAAAATAGTTAACTGTGTATGAATTAATCCCATCTAACTGCCTACAGGAGCAGCTAAGTCACTCTTTCCTACACACACTAGCACGCGCGTGCACACACATGCATGCACATGCGCTCTTTCACAAACACACAAAGTCTACACACTGGTGATGCATACGAGGAGTTAATGTCAATCCTGTATTGAATAGCATACCGTAACCGTAGAGGCCTATGAGTGTGAATGGAAATTTCTACGGTGCTGAAAGCCGGTAACGTAGCCTACCAACTCATCAGCAATGTGGCTCTTCACTCATTCATTAATCACAACCTGATAATAATTATACTGTCAATGATCACAACTGTCTTTTAATGAGACAAATATAGTTGTAGGTTCAATCAAAAGCACCAAAACTATAGCAAAAATGAATCGAATAAAAGCAAAGCATGGACCAAATCCACAATTCGAAACCATTCAGATACATCTTAGTATCCAAACATTGTATCACAGTAGGCTATATTGTAATAAATATTTAATTTGTTGTTTTAATTCTTGATGAGGAATGTGTTGCCCCTGGTAGCTGTGCGTTTTATAAACTGGTTCGTGATTGTTTCCAGGTTCCTAGTCCTTGACAATGTCTTGTGATAGTTCAGAATTGCAAAGTGGTTCAGCCTTTTTTTGCCCCATTGTGGACCAAAAATATGTTTTCAGGCGCCGGAGGCCAGAAAATGACTGCTCTGAGGTGCATGACGTTACAGGGACAGTTATGGCAAGTTTCACAAGTTTGGTGACGTCTGGTAACAGTTGACCGTTTCCATGCGAGAGAAGAAGAACTGGCTTTACCCACTGCTTTTTTGTTTGAACTCAGGTCCAGTAGAAAGTCAATCAACTCACTGTAGTTTGAGGTAATAGATTGCAAAGAGGCTGTCGGACAGAGAGGCCTCAAATTTGGTGTTTCTTGACCTTCAAACAAGCCGTTTGGTGAATTTCTGATTATGGTCATGTAGTGATGTTTTGGGCGACATCATGCACAACCAAATTCACCAGATGTGTGGATCAATGCGCATACGGAGCTCCTCTTCCAGCAGACACGCTTGCAAACCAGCTTTTATGCAAGACATATTTGAGGTGCTGCGTGAGAATCTCATCAAAACATCATTCAGCAGCTGAAACAGTGCATTTGCTGTGGTTGTTGATGTTTCATGAATCCAAACAAAATGTTCCTCTGGCTCCAGATTTTCAGCCACAACATGAAGCCGAATCGAGGACTGCTCTTTGACTGAAATGTTGGCAGTTTTGACCATTACCACAGAAAATTTCTTCAATGTTCTCAGTATATCATAGGCCAGGGGTCGGCAACCCGCAGCACCGGAGCTGAATGTGGCTCTTTGATCCCTCTGATGCGTCTCCGCTTTTGAAAATAATTAACGTGTATTTAATTAAAATGTATTTTATTGTAGTTCGTTCATTTTCAAAATGTAATTCTATGAAGATTATGGGGATCTTGTAACATCTAAATAAAACGTGTTAAAATATTTTTGTCGCTCTTAATACACATCACAACCCCACAATGTGCGACACTCACCAGTGTGCGGTTTCTTGAACTTTTCGACCCCAGGTAGGCCAACTATGGAGAATTCAAAGAAAACAAAAGCGTCTGAAGAAAACAGGACGTTCAGTGGTACGTGGGCAGATTCATTTCCTTTCACTGCTGACGAGACTGGTTTACCACTGTGCTTAATATGTAATGAGAAACTAGCTAACAACAAAAAGTCAAATGTCGCAAGACATTTCCAGAATAAACAGTCGGCCTTTGCTCAAAAATATCCGGATGCAGTTTCGGAACTGACGCGGAAGGCTGATCTGAGCCAAAATCACTTCAAGAAGTGGATGAAGTCAGCAAATTCAAGTACATATGCTAGTTTGGTTGCCGCTCAGGAAATAGTCAGGCACGGGAAGCCGCTCAAAGATGGAGAATATATAAAAGAATCTTTCATTAAGATTTCAGAACATCTATTTACAGACCTTAAAAACAAGAGTGAAATTGTGCAGAAAATCAGGGATATGCCCCTCTCTGTAAAGACTGTCAAAGACAGAACCATAAAAATGGCAGAAGACATCACCAGACAGCAAATTAAAGACATCAATTCAGCTGTGGCCTACTCAATTGCCTGTGTTGAATATAAAGACAAAGGTGATATTGAACAAATAGCGCTGTTCTGCCGGTATGTAAACTCTGCTGGGCCACAGGAAGAAGTGATTGAGTTGATACCACTAAAAGGCCAAACACGGGGGACGGAGGACGTCTGTGAGGTTGTCTTGAATTGTTTAAGAGCCAAAGGAATAAACACCACCCACCTGGTGTCAGTGGCTACAGACGGGGCACCGAGTATGACAGGAGCGCACAAGGGCTTTGTGGCTTTACTGCAGAAGTCGCTGGACAGAAAGTTGCTTTTCACTGCATCCTGCACCAAGAAGCACTGTGTGCTCAAACATTTCTTCC
>CAFUXE010000280.1:55954-103924 GCA_903364295.1 Serranus cabrilla | reverse complement strand
GAATGCTAATTCTACTAACACCCACCACCACCACTGCACCCCACCACAACTTTGTTCACATATTGATGCGTTCTGCAATCAACTTCAATGGCACAAGCCATCTTGTGGGAAGAGAGAGGATGAGCAAGCCAGAGAATGGTGGAAGAGGGAGAGAGCGAGCAAGTCGGATAAAGAGGGGGAAAGTGAAATGGGGGTCCCAGATTATTTCTTCATTCGAGCCCAACCACTGCTTTCATTAGCCCCCCGATTAATTAGCCTCCTTGAGCTCATTTGCAAGTCAATGGCTGTGGCTGTAGGACCGGCGGCTTTGAGCCGCAGCACCCCTGTGATCTCTGGGTGCTCCAGCCCCTCCACCCCTCACACACTGGATGCAAGCCTTCCTGACAATTAGTACAAAAGAGATTCATGCTCCGTATAGCCAATACATTATTCATATTTTCTCCTCACTTAAATAAATCATAATGTTCTTGAGGGTTTTACTTAAACAACATGCTTTCTCTCCCTCTCTCTCCCAGCTACAGCCCACTGTTAGCAATCACTGGTTTGCAATGACCTTGCCCCATATTTGGGTTACTTCCTCAACAGTGAAAGACATGCAGACCCCACCCCATTCTCCCTTTAAGATGATCTTTGTGGGTCTGAGAAAAGAGGATAGTTTGTCATCTAGTCTACCCTGCCATGTCTAAAAAGACAGATCAGAGCCCATGCCTTTAACTTCTAAGAACTCCAGTTTCAGATTTATTGAAATAGCGCCATGCTTTTATTATGCAGAGTCGGTTTTGATGCTTATGAATAATCTGCCTTTTTTTTTCCCACAGACACTTGGGTTGAAAGTCTTCCTGAGCTCTGACTGCTCCCAGAGAAAGCTAGCCAAGACTTCATCTGGAGAATTGTGGACCTCAATGCCTCTTATGTCCTCTGCACTGATCTGTTAGCAGTGTTGTGCTGGACCAGAACAGTCTGGGCAGAGCAGAGCAGCTGTCTCAATGATTTAGCAGCCCTTTGTACTATTATTCATCTGATTGGTGGTAGTCAGTGTCCAGCTGAGGGCCTGCATCTTTTATGACCACTTGCAGTCCATTCAGACAAAGGTACCTCATGGAATACGTTCAGCACATGTATATTGATGCATATGGCTGCATATTGATTTTGAACATCTTTATTTCATTGTAAAATGGAAAAAGACTCACTGTGCTAAGATTTCTTGGGTTACCTTTTAAACTGTCTGTCTTGCTTTTTCCATCTTTTTGACGTTGATACCATTAGACAGATGCTGTCATATTTCCCGCCATACTTGTCATGTTAGTTAATCCATCAAGCCTGTCCGACAGCTGTCTTTTTAGCTGTAAAACTTCGCTGCTCATTTGGAAAGTTACACAGTGCGCTTCAAGGTACATAATCCCCCACTTTCTCCCTTAGAAGTTCCTCAGCCTCACTTGGGCTGTTGTATATTTGAGTGTTACTCCAGCATCACGGGGTCCATGAGATCTGAGGCTTCACATAGACACAGCTAGCCTGTCACTTGAGACTCGGTTGAAACAGGTAGTGCAATTAGCCAGCAGAGAACATGTTTATCTGTCAGCCCAGAGACAGGGTGGGACGGCTTTGAGGAGAAGAGGGGGGTTGGGGGGATCGTACTCCTCCTTTTAACTTTGTACAGGCTATTAGACAATTTCACAGAACTCATTTTCAGATACAAAAAGGGGAATGCTGGTGCTTCCATTGCCACCCCCCTCCCAATTAGGAGAAGAATCCCCCTTCTTCAGCATTTATTACACCTATTCAGTATTCTGGATGCTGCTATCAGTTTTCCATAACTAGGCTGCACAAAGAGCAAACGCTCCATTTGGTGTGATTTGTTGCCCCGCTTGACCACTTCTTTCTCTCGGCCGGGCTGGCTAAGCGCTGTGGAATGGGGAACCCCTGCTGTTTTATCAAGTCTGCTGAATCGGTAATGAAATAAGTGAGGGTGACAGTGACATGGAGGGAGGGGAAGTGGAGGTAAGAGCAACGGACCACCTTATTTGAATCATTTAAGCAAGATGCAATTACGGCTACACTCAGTGCAGAGGAAACAGCCCATTTTAAAGGCAACACAAATCAGTGAGCACAGCGATGGTGATGTGTTTGACAGAAGTGCCAGTTAGTGGTATACGGCTGCTCTAGAGGATCATTACACACCCTGTAGACAATACATTATCACCAAAAGAGAGGAATGAAAACAGAGCAGTGGGAGGCGAGGAGGGGCCACTGGGCCATCTGTATTATGGCTTTGGAAGGCCATTCTGAGCTGGAAACTGACATTGTGCTTTTTACATGTTTCAAGTACTCTTCTATGCTTTTGGCACTTTTGCACGCTTTAAAATGTATCCAAAAGTGCCAATTTCTTCTAGCTGTGAAGACATGCTATGATCAGATTGGGATGTGACAAGGCTATTGCAACCATGAAGTCAAGGCACACTCTCTTCACAATCACTTGTATAATGTATGTGTGAAAACTACATCCTTCCTGGTTGTGTAAATGAATACAACCCCCAAAACAGTAGGGACGCTGTACATAAAGTTAAATAAAATGTAGTGTGATCATTTGCTGATCTTTTTTTTTTTAAGATATATTTAAATGAAAACTATACAGACAATATATTTACTGTTCAAACTGATAAACTTTTTGGTTTATTGTGAATACACTTATCCTGAATTTGATGCCTGCAACATGTTCCAAAAAGTTGGGACAGGGTCATGTTTACAAATGTGTTCCACCTATTCTTTCATCAACAATCATTAGGTGTTAATGAACTGAGGACTGTAGAAGTTTTCATTTTCAATTGCTCAACAATCTGGTGTCTCTGGGGTCTCAATTGTAGTATTCTGGGCTTCATTATGTGCTCCACATTTTCAGTGTTATACAGGTGTGGACTGCAGACAGGCCACTCTGGTACCTGCACTGTTTTCCCTCAAAGCCACGTTGTTGTAACACATGCAGGGTATGGTTTACACAAATAAGCTGCCCCTGGAAAAGACGTAATAATCGTAATAATCCTCAAAAACCTGTAAGTACCTTTCAGCGTTAATGGTATCTTCACAGATGTGCAAGTTACCCTTGATGCCAATGGGCGGCCTCCAGCACGGGGCAGTGAAGCCTATGCGGAAGTGCCAAAAACTGCAATTCCTCGACTGGCCGCTAGGGGCAGGCTGCAGAAGGGAGCAAATGTCCAACTTCACGGTATAAAAACACTTATGCTCTACTCTCAAAAGTAAAGATCCCCTTCCATGAAAACTCTGAGGGGAGTGAATTTTTTTTATATCTCACTAGTTAAATTTTTTTTTAATTCTGCATAATTAAGGGTGTTCCACTTTGAATGACAGGTCAGTGCTGATAGTCACTAGCCGCTAGCTGCCGCTTGGCCCCTCCGCTTAGCTAATGACTCAGCTAAATCGATGCACTTGATCCGTCAATTTTGTGTGGCGTTGTTGTCGTTAGGATATTTTATGCAACTATTGGATTGATAAAATGTCTTGCTGTGGTGTTGATTGTTCTAACAGACCATCAAAGTAGTCTGTGTTCCAGTTTTTCGGTGAGAACAATTCTATAATTATTTTATTTATATGTTAGTACTAATTATCTGGTTTATCGGTCCACACATAGCTCTTTAATTAACGAGGGGCGGCAACCTATGGCGGCAACTCAGAGAGGCATGTAGCATCTGCGTAGCAGGCATAGCATCTGTATCATCAGAGTAGCATATAGCCTAGCTCCTTAGCCTCAGCTAGCTCGCTAGGTGGGCATGATTTAGTCCATGAGCCCGCCTTAGCTTCAGCTCTCTGGCTATCTGGGGACTTGGGTGGAGTCAGCTTTGCCAAAATGGCGACTGTGGGAACGCCCAAAAGGCTTCATTTACGCTATTCAGAAACAGATGGGTGACGTCACGGAGGCTACATCCAATATTTTTAGTCTATGGCACTAACACACCCCCATACCATCCCATATGCTGGCTGTAGAGCGTTGTGCTGGTACCAACTTTGTTCCAAAACTTTTGGATTGTTTATTCACATAGTTTTTCAAAAAGTGGTAAACCTTGCCTCATCCTTGCTGTGATGACTGAGGCTTTCGAGGATGTCCCTAACATACCCAGAATTGATACCATCACCTGTTTCCAATCAACCTGGGGAATGTTCCAAACAGGTGTTTTTTGAGTGTTCCACAACTTTCCGGTCTTTCAAGCTGACGAGGTAAAATTCAGTATTATCTGTTTTACACAGTGTCCAACCCTTTGAGATGATTGGAAGCCCAATGTTATTGCCAGCGTTTCTTTGATTTAAAAGCTCCAATAAACCCTGTTACTTTCCCACTCTTAAGTATCTTTCTTGAAAATGACTAACACTCCTGCAGTTTATGGCACAAAGAGTACAATGCACTTTACAGTATGTCAGCCTGCAGTCTATTTTTGTATTTTCATTGTAATCATACAGACGTTTTAAAGACACTATGTTATTTATTGATGTTAGACGCTCTGCCAATTTTAAATGTCACAGTCAATTTCCTTGTCACGGGTAGTACTAGAAAGCCAATGAACACAGTTGTGTAATGACTTCTGTGCTGTGCTGGTTCTAAAGGAGCTTTCTAAATCATATATTATAGCCCTTAATGATGTCGTCAAAGTTATTTCATTTTGGGCTTGGAGACGTATCATTTTAACAGACAGCCTGCATTACAAACCAGAAGTGTTTGAAAGATGCAAGTGTTTACCAAGCAGGGAGGGGCTATTAAAAGACACTGTGAAATTGCTATATGGGAAATATGGGGTCCCGTGTCTGAGCCATTCTAGTGAATAAAAGGGCATTTCTGAGGGTAGGCTTTGCTGCTTCAATTTTGACCCTTGTTGGTTTCTTTGTCTGTCTGTCTGTCTCTTATGTCCTCCCACAGTATGAAAGTGAATCTAATATAACTTTCAATCCTTCTCACAAGCATACTGCATAAGGCTGGAAGTATGCCAGTCAATTCCTGTGCTGAAATTTAGCAGAAATTATTTTAAGGGTTATGTTTATTTTGATTTTATTTAAATTCAGACAAGGGAAGAGAGGGGAAATTAAATAAGGCTGTCGGTTGTGTTGGATTTAGGTTTTTCCAGTTAGTTAGTCTTTACATTAGATAAGCACCAGAAGCATCCAAGCCCAGTGCTGGATATGACTTTGACTAAGCCCGGCACCTCTGGGATACGTCAAGCACCAGTGCCTTCTCTCGCTTATGCTCTCTTTGTGATTTCTCTCTCTCTGTCTCTCTCTCTGTCTCTCTCTGCCTGAGGATGAGGCCATCTGGTGTATGTTTGGTGGAGCCAGGCATGCTGACTGGAGTTGGTGCAGACCAGGCCAGTCTGTGTACTGGAACACAACTCACTTTGTATATTGCCTTGTTTTGGCCACGGAGCCTCATTGATCCCTCTCAGCAGAACATTTTACATTTGGAACACTCCTCATTTCCACTTGTACAGACGAGCTCCACAGCGTCCGAGGAGTGGCAACATGAATAAATTTATCATATCAAAATATCAGCGGTGAAATGATCTGTTTCTATGTGTGTGTGTGTCAGCCTCCTTCCTGTACAGAGGGGGGTGGGGGGGTAGACACTGGGGATTGAGAAGCAACTGTGAGAACTTGTCAGAGGAAATTAGAGGGAGTTTCTGGACCATGGACTCACTGGCTGGAAAACAGGAATTAGATTAGTAAAGAATCTCTCTCCTCCATCAGCTTTTTTGGCTCCTTTCCCCCCCCCACTCCAGCGATCTCCAGTCCAGCTGCCCTGTTAGTAAGCTTGATAACTGTCAAGTCAACATCGGCCTCACCTGCCCCTGGTATGGCCTCGTAGAGGTGAAGCTCAATACATGCACTGATTGAAGTTAACTCCTCTATCCTGTCTATTTCCAGGGCAAGTCTTCTCCGTACCTGATACCCCCCGCCTCCGTGGCTCTCTATGGAAGACCATGGCTGGCCATTGGAGCTCAATGTAGGTCCACCCCTCATCTATCAGTGACACTACTGGCTGACAGAGCACTTATTCATGCTCACTCATGAATATTCAATTCACTCCTTCTTCAAGGGTACAAAAGACATATCTATACACAAGAGAGTGGAGCGGCATCTCTCTCTCTGTTTGCTCTCCTCTTGTATCTTTCCTTATCTCTCTTTTTTCCCTCCTCCTCTTCCTTTGCCTACCTCTTTATACATGTACAATCTAAACATCGGCAGCAATATGCAGGCCTTAATTTCATGCGCATGTTTCATTAGAGGTGTCGACCAGGAGACATTTTTTCCCTGACACTTGAGCAAGCCAACACAATCCTGCACCGTTTGCGCGAAAGAAAAATCCCATTTGTCCTTTGTCAGCACAAACACTTTAATTTGAGGCTTTCACTCCTGAGTAAGCAGCAGATCTCCTCAGAAGCCCGGAGAGACACAGGAAACGCATGTGGGTCCTTCAATCTCTCCCTCATCAGCAGAGGCACACTTCATTCCGCATGGCCTCCATGTTTTTATCAGTCAGCGGGGGCATGCATAAGTCAAAAGGAGAGGGAAAGTGCAGGTGTGTCAGCATATAAATAGCCAACACGACAAGCGGTCACACCATTGTTGTTCAGTCTTAAAATGCTGTCTTGTGCTGAAGAGTTTACCAGATATTTTATTACAGCCTATACAACCCACAAACTTAAAACAGGTGTAGAGTGAGCTAGAGGACTACTGTCTGCTTTTAATCTATAAACATGGATGTTTTTTTTCTGAAACATGTCAAATGCTCAAACAGGCCGGAGGTGGCAAGGTGAACAACCAGTTAGAGCTATATTTAAAAAAGCTAGGTCTAGAGACCTGCAACAGACCCTTATAAACTGAAACATCCAGTCACTCACATGTAGCAAAGGCCTCAGAATGCACCAAAGTGTCTATTGATTCGGGGAACCCCTTTTCCAAACACATAATCGGGAAATTAATAATTACGCAATACACAGATACACACACTAGTTATTGGCCAGGTGCAAAGGTGAGTAGTGGGCAAGGATTGGATAATTTTGTTATTTTTCATGTCTGATGGAAGTGTTCATTGAATGCTTCAACATGAATGCCTCTGACAAGTGACTGTATGAAAGCATGCAGTGTTATCCCCATTTGGGTGAGTATTTCATAGTGATGGCAAGATATCCTAGAGAGAGATTGGGGAGATAATGGTATGAGAAGTAAAGAAGTAAAGATAAGGCTGTGACGGCAACTTTTAGAACTGGACATGTTGTTCAACCATCAGTCATTTGAGGCATCCTGAATACTTGAACTCTCCCAGAATTAGGTTGTCACTCAAGTTCATGCATTCATTTATTTTTTTTCTCTAATTCAAATTTATGACCACTTGATATAAAGGCTAGCCAAGCTAGCAATGAGTTTAAAGGCAATTGTGCATTGGCTTCAATAATCTGACCCATAGGGTCCCACCCACTTTGTGTTTCCAGTATAGGGCAGGGGTCGGCAACCCCCGGCTCTAGAGCCGCATGTCGCTCTTTAGCGCCCCCCTAGCGGCTCCCTGGAGCCTCTTCAAAAATTTATGAAAATGGATGGGGGGGAAATTTTTTTGTTTTAATATGGTTTCTGTAAGAGGACAAACATTCTCAACGTTTTCCAATGCTGTAAAAATGTGCACAATAAATATTAAATTTCAACATTTCTGTCAACGAAGACTTGCGTCATAGCCTGCGACACACGTTTTCAGCGCGGCGCCGGAACCGTGCCACGCAGGTGGCTGTTGTAAACAAACCGGCGGATGTGTCAAGGGCCATAGATCCCAAAGGGAAAAAGAGATTACCCAGTTTGGAGTGAGAGAAAAGGTGCGATTGCAGTACTTCTGGAGAAATTAGAGGAGCGCAAAGGAAGATTTAAGAAGTGGATTGCATCTCCATACTCCACTACTGCTGCAAGTTTTGCGGCAACCCGAGAAAACCGTTCACGGATGGTGAATACATGAAGGATTCATTCATCAAAAATATCAGAGCACCTATTTTAAAGACTTCATAAACAAAACCGAGATAATCCAGACATTAAAGACATGCCTCTCTGCGCAAAGACGGTGAAAGAAAGGACCATTAAAGTAGCAGCGACATCACCAATCGGCAAATCAAGGACATGAATTCAGCTCCAGCGTACTCAATTGCCTGTGATGAGTCGTGTGACGTGATCGACATCCAACAGTTGGCGCTGTTATGCAGGTATGTGAACTCTGATGGGCCGCAAGAAGAAATGATCGAATGAATACCACTGAAAGGCCAAACACAGGGGGACAACAAAACATAATACATTAATATTGTAACTTAAAGCACCAAATATCGTACAGCAGAGTAGTCACGTGGTGAGCCATTATCTCCAGGATGCGCTGCAGGGAAAACAAACATTTAATCATAAATTCTCATTATGTATTTAGTCATTTTTGATAGTAGGCTAATATAGCTAATATACACTTACAGCCTGTGTTGCCTTCATATAAGGCTTTTATAATGCTTTTATTTTTTTGCGGCTCCAGACAGATTTGTTTTTTTGGTCCAATATGGCTCTTTGAACATTTTGAGTTGCCGACCACTGGTATAGGGGAATGGCACAGCTTTGAAATGCTTTTGAAATGCCAACTTTAAAGAAGACATCCCTTGTAATGGAACACCTGAAGTCTCTGATGGTATGAATAGCTATGTCTGTCTGTCCGTGTCACCAGTGACCTTAAATGATTATCACATAGCAAGGTTTCTTAACCCCTTGACATTCCAGCCCCCACTTTTCTGAGAATTGGGGGTTGTGGGCAGTGGATGTTTAAGGGGAGATAGCAGGTCACCAACAAATGCCACATGAAAGGGATTTACATCATCCAAAAGCTGAGAACCTGAAGATTAATTTGACACAGCAATTTGTAAACATGACTTATTTAATTAATAAACATGATGAAATAAATAAATAATTTCATTATTTACAACTATTAAGATGTATTAGGGGTCCCAGTATCATAGTCTGGCTGCTGAAGTCCCATTTCCAGGTTCAACTTGGTCCCAAAAGTTGTTGCAGCAATTTTTGGGTTGATAGCATTTGTTACACACATTTGGTGCTGAATTATGCTATTTTTTGCATATCAGGAATTAATAAATAGTGGTCAGAAACCCGTCAGAATCTGACAAGATCAGACAAATCCATGCTGTGATTTGGTTTCAAAAACTTTGGTCAGTTTGGAGATTTCTGTATTTTCAGTGTTTCAATGGTGAGCACTTCTGTTCTTTAAACTGCTGAGAAACCCACTTATTGTCAATATATATAGCTATAAAGTTATACTTCTTCTGAATGCTCTAGGTCTGTAGTTCGTGGCTGTAAAGTTTCATGAGGCTGTGATTATCCTCGAGGTCACAGCAGCTCATTTTATACAGCGAGGTCGAGACTCGAGAAATGCCCTAACTGCAATGAACTGGCAACTACAGGGACTAACATCATCCCACATGAATTAAACTAAAATCATTGAATCCACAAGAGTCTCAGCTTTCCAGTGATACCCAATTTATTTAATTCAAAGCCTGTTTAGGGAACCCAGTATGCAGAAATATGAAAATAGTAGGCGGAAATAGCACATTTTGCTGCATAAGAAAACATATGTGGTTTTTGACTTAAATTGCATGTTATCAGCATAAAGTAAGCATGTATGTAAAGAGGAGACCTGTGGGAACACATAGAGCCCATTTTCATTCAGATAGCATGACGTCAGAAGTCACATGACCGCTGTGAAAATCACCATGTTAATAACATAGCACTAAAAAGCAGCATTATTTCGGCAGCTGCCCGACATGATATCCTGGCATTATTGGTACCAGATTCCTTAGATCATCTAGTTTCATATGATATCAGTATCTCCAGTATAGCACAAAAATTTTGGGAGAAAAACTGCAAAAAAGTCCATCGGCGGGCTGACGGGCCCTCTGAACATTAAGGCTATCTCATTCTAAAGGCTCAGAGTAATGCAGCCTAACAATTATTTGGTGCTGAGGAACATAGCTTGTGTTTCATTAAGTCTACAGTGTGTGTGAGACTGGGCTTGATAAAATGTGATGAAGACAAGATGCATTTTAATTACGGAAGGAGCTGCCGGTTCAGCCCACAGTTCTCCCAAAGGCCACATGCCTCCTAATGTTGACGACAGGGCCAGAAGAAAGAAGGATACACTGATCATCTGATCAATAAGTTAAATGATCAGCCATTGCCAATCCAGATCCATGTCAGACATGGATTAGCTACAATACGACCACTATGTGTAGCAAATGTAAAGCAAATGTGTGTTGACTTAAGTTTTCAAACAGTACCTGGTCATATCTATGAACAGGACACTTAGGACATGTTTCCAGTGCCAGTGTTACATGTTTTCCAAGTAAAAAAGCATACATGTGTCTACAATCACAGGGATGACCATATACTGTCTAAAATAAGTGGACATAGCCGAGGCCGGACATACTTGAGGCGTCAAGTTTGACGTTTTGCATCCATCAAGTATACTGTGATATTGATTTGGATACAAATTTTGCGAGCAAAACATAGTCTTAAACAAAAACAAAATGTACAATGTTGGAGTGTCTTTTAGTATAGTAAACAAGATATTTTTAGTCAACCAAGATGTTACAGTTAACTTTCATGAGGTTAAAACACACTATGGAAGAACCAAAGATCACAAGACAAAAACAGAGATAACACACAGAAATAATTTCACAGCTATAATATTGTACACAGTGCCATTTATATCCATTTTTCACAGTGCTATCCTGATTGACAGGTAGCTGTAGTAGCAACTATTCAATCATAAAGTAGCCATGTCCATGCTCTGCTGCTGTACTGTTATTTTGCTGTAAATGGAATGACAATCATTACCATGATTTACAGTGTATTAAAGAAGTGTGATTGAGACCATAAACACATGGGTAATAAATCAATTGAGGGTTCTATTCAATCAGAGTTTTTTTTGCAGCCAGTGGAGCTGCCCACTGCTCGCCATTAAAAAGAACGCTGGTTCAAACCTGCAGTGAAAACTGACCTCGCCCCCTCTTAAAAAAGCGGTAAGGCAGTGTAAACAGGCTTTAATAGGCTCAAAATAGTTTTCAAATCAATCAATTCCACCAGTTTAATTAGTCACATGAAATCATACAAGGTAAAACTTAAGTGCAGTCCCATTAGTGCATCAACATGTGCATTAGTATCTTTATTGGATGGAGAGACTGCTCTTTAGGTTAGATATATGTGCAGTTTGTGTGCCCTCCCAAATATGGTTCAGCCCTGTGTTCATCTGACCTGTCATCTGACCTGCACAATATCCATGGGAGTTATGGTCATACTACAATTTGCGTTTCACTTTTCAACCCTTTGCTACTAATGCCAATATTCAGTGCGAATGCAAGCAGAAGTGTATCCTTTCTGTAGTAAGATGGAAAGTAAGGGTAAAAATTGGATGTTTAGCATGCAACCTTTTTGTCAGGAACTAGTGATGGGCCAACAATCTATTTCATATTTGAATATGTTGTAAAAATAAATATATTTCCTTAAGATATTGGTGCTGAACTTAATATTGTCAGTTATTGCAATTGAGAGATATTTAGAATCATCCAACATCAATGTCATGTTAGTCCAGTACATAATGTGCCTTTTGTACAGTGCCTGCTGGAATTAGTGGACGGACGGAGGGACAGAGAGATGGACAGATAGATGGATCGGTGGGTGGATGGATGGATACATTTCGGTTGAGAGTATTGATATGCCATGATGGATTGACAGCTTCTCAAGAGGCCTTGTTTTTATTTAGCAAAATTACTAAATTTGGCATGAAATTGGGAAATGTATGAAACAGAGTATCAGCAGAAAAATTAATTGGTAACTGCCTCAGTCTAAAGGTAGAACGTCATTAGCACAGCTTTGAATCTTCACTATGGCAGCCTGGTGAAAGTATATAATGGATTCAGTTTATGGGTCCCTGAAAATTCATCAGTAATGAAAAGTGATGTTTGTGCTGCTAAAGCACATTGCGACGAGCAGAGAATTTGACTCTGATTTGTGTTTGTGATGAACAGTGCTTGTAGCTCTCTAGGTGTGATGAGGACTTAATTAGCTGTTTGTGGATTTGGCTGCTGTGGATTGCCTTGTGGATTGCAGTGATGACGCTGGGGCAATGAGCGGGCTAAGTGCAAACCTCTGTTCTCATAATTGCACATCTGTTTCCCGTTGCCTGCTCCTGTAATTGCCTCTACCTCAGTCATCTCTATAGAGGCCGGCAGGTGACTGCAGGTAAAACAGGACCAGGAAATCTGTCTGCTCTCTGAGCAGCAGAGATGTGCAGGGACAACTGGGACAGATGTTTTGACAGCTTCTCCTGGGTGCACACACCCATGCACACACAGAGTATACAGTACATATCAAGTACACTGTTAAGTCCTTCACCAGAGCATCATCTAGTGGCTGAAAAGAGACTTGCAGGTTTGTGTTGAATGCAAAATGGAATTAATTAAAATGAAAAAAAGACAATTGTTTGTGATCCCTTGTATGCACACGTACACAAACAGTTTTGTTGACACATGGATTATTAGGCTGTGTACGACTGCCTTCAAATGCTGTCCATAATCATATTTTTATGATATCAAAAGTTGTGACTGAACCAATCATGAAGAGAGACACACACGAATTGTATAATGAATTCCTCATATTTTCAGTGCACATGCACTAAGAATGAACTTAGTGAAATAGGTGACCAGCATTCAAACATGTCTGGAAGTGGTCTTTAAAAACAGAGACGGGTGGTAAATAAAAGTTAAAGTTTGAAAGTAAATTGAAATGAATAAACACCCATATTTCAAAGTATTCCTACATACTACATGATGGTTGAATCTTTGTATATATATACCAAATGAAAACAAAACAAAACTTACAAACAAAATACAACCTGTGCTGTGGAAAGAAAAAATAAACCTACAATGTACGATGTCATTGTTTTTAGGAATTCAGAAGATCTCAATATCTCACCCCATACAAAGATGTATGCAGTGATGCATAAACATTTGGTAAAAAATATGGGTGTCATTGGTGTGAAAGTCTTGGAATGTGAGGTGAGTCCAGAGAGAACAAAGAGTTAAATGATGCTCTAATGTGGTCTTCAAAATGTGGCAAAGCTGTGCAGCATTGTGCCACATGGTGTCAGTGTGCCAAAAAGAGTAACCATACTGACAGTCATCTGTGGACTAATCCAATGCATCTTCTCTCTACTAAATAATATTCAGAAAAGAGGCAAAATCTAAAATGATCAGGAATTAGCCAACTGTTGCAGCAGCAAAATTGAATTTGAAATGAACAATTTTAAAGGATAAATATTCATTATGTAAATCAAAATGAGGAGTTTGAGATATCGTTATTTTGTGAAAAATCATACCCATGGATGTAAGAAGAGAAGTACTTAGAAAAGAAGTACTTAGAGCTAAACAAATGTAAAAACTAAAAACAACTACACAAGGTTAAAATAAAGTTGTTTTTAAAAAAGTTAAAAGTAATAGAAAAGTACCATAGTAAAATTTTAGTAATAGTGCAAGAGGTACTTAGAGCAAGTGTGAGGAAGTAAGGTACCTTTATATTATTACATATAGCATATTGTTGGATAATTATTAGTGATGCATGTTTTACTATTTGAGTGCTATTTGGGTTCTTTAAAGAGTGCATTAAATTTTATCTGATCACTTTGTTTGATTGCTGTGCAAAGAAAGTTTTAATTGTATTGCTGTATCCGTGTAGTGGAGTAGAGTTATGAAGCATCTCAATAAAGTACATCAAATTGTACTAGAGTACAATGTATAATACACTCATTCTGAACACTGTTTTTCTGAAGACATAGTCGGCTTTCTAATACACAAAGAAAATGTGCAGGTTTGAACAAAAAAAATTAATTAACCCAGATAAGGAAATCTAGGGGAAATGTATACCATCATATAGGCTATGGGTGTTGCTTCTCCTTCTCATTTTTAGGCTTCTCTCTGCACAGAAGTCATTTCCTTTGAGGATTCACTCTAGGAGAAACTTAAGTTAGCTCATTTGATATACACCGACACATAAAGCTCATCTCTTAACACAGAAAAGGTCACAAAAACAGAGAAAAATGGGTGAACCTCTTCAAAATTCTCGTCTCTAAACACTAAACATAAAAAAACCTCTTTGAAGTCATAATTTATTTTACCTGCATTAGTATTGAAATCAAATTGGATGAATCTATATTTACAGAAGATAACAACTGGTTCTCCTGGAGCCTCGGCGTATTCAGTAAAAATTAGATATCTCTGTAGAAAAGAAAATGGGCTCTATGTGTTTCCACAGGTCTCCTCTTTACATACATGTCTACTTCATGCTAATAACATAGCCTGGCTCCGCCTGCCTATGTACCTCCGCTCAATTCGATTTCGCTTTAGTACTAGGTCTGGCCCTGCTATGTGTTACAACGCTCGATTTTCCCTTAAGTTTGTCTTGGACGTGGTCCTGGGTTTGTCCTCCAATCAGCGAACAGGAGGCGTGGCTGAGAACAGTGACGCACCTGGTCAAACGAATACCAGAGCTGCATCCCAAGTCCCTTCATTGCATCCACGTTTCCCTCACTTGCCTCCTTTCCTTGCGTCTTAGTCCCGCCCACCGGGGATGCATGGAGAGATGCAAGGAAACCAATCGAGGAGAGAGGAAAAATTTTAAGGAACATGAGACGTCCTTTCCTCTGCATGCACTAAAAATAATAGTGTTTTGGCAGTCTTACCTGTTTAATAAACAACTGCACATGGATAACAACCTGCATTCTGTATTTATACTGTAAACTGTCCTGCTCAGGGGCACGGCGATGCGTTTATTTATTTATTTATTGAGTGTAAATAAACCATCTTGGTTATAAATTAATTATTTACTATCCCTGAACATGATTGTGGTGTCCGATCGCCGGGAAATATTTTTATTAGGTTAGATGTGTAAGGGAAAATGTAACTCAGATCAAATCCTACACTCAGGGATGATCAGCCTCACTGAATGAAAATGACAAACGATGATAAAGTGTTTCTTACTGACTGACAGACTCTAATACTTTTTATTTCTTAAATAGTGTCCATAACAAATCTGAATTGGGAAAATAACAGATCCTGAAAGGAAGAAAACCTTCTAGAACGAGTTTTCTTTTCATTAATTATACATGTAGAAAGATGTTTGTGGTCAATTTTTTTTTTTAACTTAATGGCGAATCAGAAGATAAATAAAATATAAAACTTGTAGTCCTAAGTAACACACTTGAGTTTAATCTTTCATCTAAAGATTCACTCCGGTATGAATCTGCAGTGATGTTGTGATGTATAACATCAGTCCGATCAGCTGCAGAGTCCAACCAATAACCGATATGCCGTAAGGGGGCGTGTCCACCGGCAAAATGACTTCCGCAAAGCATGCTCTCATGTATCCTCGCTCATAGCTCCTCCGATGTCCCTCCTCGATCCTCGATCCTCGCTCCTCGATCCTCAGGGCACAAATAAGAGCTTTGGGACGGTCGTAAAGATGGCGCCGTTGAAGAACTTCCGGTTCAATCAAGGAGCGATAAAATAAGGGACTTGGGGCGCAGCTCAGGAAGCAGCTGAGAGACCATGGATGCTAACGAAGCTATTCGATCTGTTGTGGCAACATTGCCAAATATCGATAGATTAAAGCCGGAGCAGGAACGGGCTCTACTTAGTTTTGTTGGTGGTCAGGATGTTGTAGCGCTTCTTCTCACAGGATTTGGGAAAAGTTTAATTTTCCAGCTGGCTCCATTAGTGGTGACGGAGTCAGCCAAGGCTACGAATGGCGAAGCTAAGCCAATCGTTGTTGTCGTGTCCCGGTAGTTGTGGCAGCGCGACACTGAAGCTTCGGTACACGCTTCAAACCCTAGACTACAATTCCATAGAACCACTGCTTCGATGCTTGCTTTGGTGCGGAAGAAAGTCACGTGACAATGACGTCTGAAGCAGCAACTGCTTCGTTTCCTGAGTGAACCACCTGTCAGGTAAGGGCCCACCTCTCGACATGAGGTCAGCGCCCCTGTTCTCCAGTCCAAGAGGAGACTGTGGAGAGCTTTCAGAGAAAACAGGTGCTCTGAGGCTGACAACCAGAGGTTCTCCACCAGCTCACCAAGTGGATCGAACTCCACCCTGTCTGTTGATGTAGGCCTATGTCTGTCCTTGCCAGCACATTATTCCCTTGTATCAGGGGCTTTAAGTGCTGCAGGACCAAGAAAACTGCCTGCAACTCAAAGAGTTTGATGTCAGACCTCTGTCCTAGGCCACAAATTGCCAACCCCTCCGTCTCCTCAGGCAAGTCCCTCCCCACCCTGTCAGGGATGCATCGGTGAACACTGAGATCACTCGTTCCAGGGAAGTTCCCCTCTAAAAGTGTAATGGGTACCCCCAGTATCACAGGTCAACCTGTACTGCTGGAGGAATGGTGATCAAGTGCCACTTGTGTCTCTTGGCTTCCAAGTGAAGGCTGGCAAACCTCCTCTGCAGGCATCGCAGATGCAGAAGCCGCACTGCCGGAAACAGTTTTTCCCAGTCTCATGAACATCAACATTAACAACAACTTTATTGACATCAGCAACAACAGAACAAGAGGAGAAGAGGAGCGGTGGAAACTCTCACCATCGTGCTGGGGGAGACCTGGTCTGAAAAGCAGCCCCCATTGCTGAGACGCTGCCTCCCACGGAAAGTGTTTCTGTTCCAAGCTGGGGCCCTGTTGACGCAGAGCAAATGAGGGCGATGTTGGGATATTTCTGTCGGGGCAGCCTGGGGAACAGGGGCCACAGCAATGGACTTAATGGGTGCGCTGTGGTGGTTGCAAGGCCCTGTATTAGGTTATACATTTGGTTGATAGAGCGGTCCAAAATGTTACATTGAGTTAGTTGAGGGGGGACATCCAACTGGGGAGAAGCAAAAGAGATGCCCAACACACCCAAGTTATTAGCTGCATACTTACCTTATAAAAACATTCATGCATCTCCCTGTCACGTAGGAGTGGTGGTAGAAGCTTCCTGCACTCTGACCAGATGCAAGGCCTTCGTCCGATGTTTCCGTCATTGGCTGGAGCAGGATCCGCAATGTCGTCATCCTCAAGCTCTGACTCGCTCTTCTCACAGCGGAGCGTCCCACCTAGGCCTCAGAAGTGATCCCATTGCTGATTCTGCCTAATCTTGGGTGGGAAGTACAGGTAGAATAGCGCCAGAGAATGGCAACATGGTGCTGCTCTTGTTACTCTGGCTATTTATTGTTTGTCTAAGTGTGGATCGTGTGGATTGCCTGATTAAATATGATAGACTTGAATTACTGCATATTAGGGACAGTGTGCAGCAGTCTCCTCCAAGGCTGCTGTACTCATCAATCAACTTTTTACAATGACAACAAACGAGAATTTCTCCACCATCCCAAATCCAACTACCCCGGAAGCGAGGGATAAGAGCCGGGGCTCTTGTGCATCTGCGAAGGCACAAACAGCGATGCCCACTGCCCAGCGTAATCCAGTCCACGTCCGATTGCTGGTAAACAAGACTGATGAGCTATCCCCCCTGATCAGCTCCAGACACGGCAACAATACACCGGTCATGCACTCCTGAACTGGAGGCCCTCACAATCCAGTGTCGGCCCTTCTACCTGCCAAGGGAATTTGCCTCCATCATCCTGGTGGCTGTATATGGATCTTAGAGTACTTATCAAACAGAGGGCAGGCGATCAAAATGGGCAACCTGTTCTCAAGTTTTACTACCCTCAACACCTGGGCCCCACAGGGTTGTGTTCTCTCTCCTCTGCTCTATTCTCTCTACACCAATGACTGCGTGTCCCTCTCTGAGCATGTTCAAATCTTCAAGTATGCTGATGACACTACATTAGTGGGATTGATTCAGAGCAGCTGTGAATCAGACTACTGAGCTGAAGTGGCCTCCTTAGAAGCATGGTGTAATAGGAACATCCTATTTTTAAATGTGAGCAAAACAAAAGAGGTTATCATAGATTTTAGGAAAAACATGTCAGTTCACTCCCCACTCATCATTGATAACCAGGTAGTGGAGAGAGTCCCCAGTTTTAAATTTCTTGGCACCACCATATGCCAGTCTCTGAAGTGGGAGGTCAACACCAACCTCATTTTAAGCAAGGCCCACCAGAGGCTTCACTTCCTCCGCCAGCTCAAGAAGTTTGGTGTAGCCAGGGAGGCAATGCTCCGGTTTTACAGAACTACAGTGGAAAGTGTGCTGGTCTTTTCCATCACTGTCTGGTAAGGTAACTCCACCTCTGTATAAAGGATGCAGCTGGAGAAGGTGGTGCATGTCGCATCCAAAATTATTGGACAGGCCATTCCATCTGTAGCCTCCATATATGCCACCCATACTAGCCAAAAGGCACGGAAAGTGCTAAATGAGCCCTCCCATCCTGCCAGGTCCCTCTTCCAACTATTGCCCTCTGGAAAAAGAATTCAAAGCCTCAGGGGTAAAACATCTCACTTTTGCAACAGCACGTACCCTGCCACTATTAGGCTCCTCAATGCTCAGGCACCTGGCAGATAATCGCACTATAGGCACTTTATCAGAGCAATCCTTATAGACTGCACACGACACTTTAGGGGATGTCCCATAACACAATATTTTTAATGTTCTTTTACAACTTTTTCTTCTGGTCTGAATGATTGTATATGTCTTTTATGTACTGTGTGTTCCTGTTTGTGTGCTGCTTTTGTAACCTGATTGACTGTAACCTGAAGACAAATTCCAAACAATTTATTTTGACATGACAGTAAAGTATGTTGCCAATTTCCGGCACCATTCTACCTAGTACATCTCTTATGTCTCTTCCTAACTTCCTTTCCTTGACTTTGATGAAAAACATCATGAGGTCAAGGAAAGATTTGAGAAAGGACTTAGTACCACAGATTTCATTTCCTAATGAAATCCGACTTCACTTACTCGAGGCTACAACTTAAGTGTGCTACTTAAGTATACGTACATTTCACCTCTATGAGTTCTAACCATTTTGTGTCATGCAGCTATATAAACAACTACTTTTCAACTACTCAAAAGCGCCATCGGATCACTGGGTGACCACTCTATCATCTGAGCTGCTGCTGCAACAATGTATCTAAAATCTTGAGGTTGGTTAAGCCCTGTCAGCTTAAACAAATCAAGAAATCAAGTCTGGTGTCCAGCCATTTCCAGCATTTGGATCCACACGTTTTCTGACAGTGGGGACTCAGTGAAAGCTAGTATCATCATTGTATCTTATGGGACAAAGAAGAATACATATTTAATTAACTGAGCAAGTGCTGCCTCAGGTTACTAAGCCCTGATTTTTACAATCAGTGCAATAGTGTGTTAGATTATTTTAAAGATGATCCTAGCATATACCTGTGGTGGACAGCCACAAGGTGCAGTCACTGTCCTGTCAATTATTATTGAGAAATCCAGTAGACTGAATGGAATTTCTGCCCAACTCTTAAGCACCTGTGCTCTTTGGACTTACACACAGTCACTGCATTGTAAAAAAAAAAAAAAAAAAAAAAAAAGACTGGCCAAAAAAGCCATGGCCAGTTAAGAGCAATAATTACAAGCCTGAGGCATTGACCTCAATTATGAAGAAATGTTTTGAGAAATATATTGTCTTTACTGAAAACTGACTTTCACACAGACTTAGACCCTTTGTAGTTTGTGTAAGGACAAAGGAGTCCACAGTCAGTAGTATTACCCATAAAATGTATTGCTTTACAACATTACTGGGTAAACTAAACAAAGAGTAATGTTATTAAATGGTATTTTTCTTTTCTAACTAATATAGTTCAACATTTAAAGATATACAATATATTAGTGTAAGGTCTTTCGTTTCGACCCCAAAGCAGAGATGGACACAGGAATATATACATATACAAAAACAGTTTAGTGTACAAATACAAAGAGAGCAGGCGATGGTGAGGCAGGTAGCAGGCTGGCTCGTGTAATATTCACCAAGAGTTGACAGGAGGGCAGAGCACATGGAAGGCTTCAGGATCTGAACTAACACAGGGGAGGCAGCGAGGCACACTGGAATCTGGTCACAAGGAAGGTATAAGCACCATTGTCTGTGATTCTACCTGCCTACAACAGTCAAGCAACAGCTTGTGCCGATTTACAGCAAAAACCACTTGGACAAACCACACCAAGAACTGTAGTACAGCATATGACTAAAATGGGTTACAATAATGTCAATGTTTAGTTCTGTTATGATGATTATAGCTAAGAGGACACCACTGTCGAGTTAGGTGTATTTCCATTCAATTCAATTTTATTTATATAGCCCCATTTCTCTTCTGTTTGCAGAAGCTAGCTATACCTCCAGCCATGGGCAAAGCTAACACATCCCGGCCCAGTCTATCTACTGATCATGCAGGATTTAGATTTACTGGTCCATTGAGATTAACTGAATGAAATGAAAAATTTAAACAAATCAATTAATGGCAATGTGTTACACTGGTACTGATATTTTTTGTAGTGAACCTTATCATATCTCATACTTGTCTTCACACTTTAATAGACAGTGTATGTCTCAGAATTGAATTGTGCCACATTTAAGCAGCATTTCAGCCCTGAAAATTGTCCACTGAAAGTCAGAATAGTCTCAGTAAGATTTATGGTAAATTCTCAAGAACTACTAATGTATCCAGTCACTCAAAACTTCCTCATATCATATCCCATCAGAGGGGGCAACAGTAAAGTTGTAATGCTGCAGCTGTATACCCATTAATTGGTGTTCAACTGGTTGTGTTTTACTGGATAAACTTTCTCTGCAGACAGAGGGGTTGACTCAGCTCAGTATTGTTCCACTCAACCTAGAGCCTAAAACTGCAGAGAAAGGACACAACTATGACATGAGTGGCCTGTCTCTCTCTCCCTCTGTCTTTCCCTTTCTCTTTGTTTCATGCCAACACCATATATCGTTTATATGGCAGCTTTCAAAGGCGGTCTCCATAGCGACAGTGTGACCCCTGCTGCTGTCGACCAGGTCCTCAGTAGCAGGCCTGATTGATGGTGCAGCGGCAGCCATAAAGACTATCTGCTGTTGCCAGATCGGGCCAGACAAACATGCCCCCTGATTTCTGATCAGCCAGGAATGTTTGTTTACAAGGGAGCACTCTGCGTCAATTTTCTGCGTTTAGATACAGACATTTATCCTCTGAGGCTTTTTAAAGTTATATATCTGAAGAGAGGATTTTAAGTGTCAGCTATTCACTTAATGCGATGATGTAAATTAAAATGCAAAGTTGTTGAGAATTTACCAACTACATTTAAACCATCCCTAATACACACACAGAACTTACTCCCCAAAGCATTTATAAAAATATCTTTTGCTCTCTACAGATGCACCATTTCTATATAACTAATTGTAGTGCTCTATGAGATCAGGATGCAGTTTATTTCACATGAAACAGGTTTACATGGTAGAGGAATCAACTTTATTTAAAGTCTGTTCTGCAACCAAGCAGCTGGGTGACACAAAAAGGGGCGGCATTGTCACAGTGTTTCTGTCCGGTCCTCACATGCTGCACGGCCTGTTCTTCTGGGAAAAGCCTTCATCCTCACTCCACATGTAGGTCACTGGCCTTTTGTGTGCAACGATGCAAGCCCACTGAGTGTTTGACATTTCCATACCATTCTTACAATCCCTAGGTTGTCATGGAAATGCACTGGGTGGCAGTAGCAGCGAAGTTACAGTGGAGTTAAGAGCAGGAGGAGGGAGGAGGTCAATTAGTCCAGGCCTCTTTTGTAAGCTTTTGCTCACTGTGGCCAAGTCTGTTGGTTAAGAGAGCTCTGACCAAAGGTGTTTGTTGACTTCAGGCTAAAAGCAGGACAGATCACTCAAATAACTGAAAAAGCAGAGCGCTATTTATCACAGTGGAGAGTCGTTAAGGACTGCAACTCTTCAATGTGGTCAAAACACACGGGTTAAAGATGTTCGATTTTTGTGGCTTTACTGACTGTGTCTAACTGTCTCCAAAAAACCTCAATAGCCCTTTCCTCAATGCTTGTAAGATGCTCATCTACTGAACTGAAGTGTGGAGACTGTAGTATCCTGTAAAAGAGCTCTGAAAAAACTGTTGCACACTGTGTCTGATAGTGTAATGAAACACAATGTAGACATGAACAAACACAGAAACCCTTCACCTTCACTCCAGCTTCAAGATGTTGCTGTTATGTCTGAACATATGATAAGATAGAAGGCTTACATGCATCCAAGCAAGTTTGTGTGTGCAGACCCTGGAAACATTGTGCTAATTTACACGTTTGCCCTTTTTATTTTCACAACAGATATCTACCAAATGTTGAATGTAGTTAAGTAGGTCAGGGCCGTTCAACCATGTTGTGTGAATGTGTTGCTCTGGGATGCACAGGGAAATACCTTAGAATTTCTTGTTCTGCATCTATGTTGACTGCCACTGTTTTATTACCCAGTTTGCTGGATTATAGTGACCTACTCCTGCACCTCTGTGTTTTCACCAGCTGTCAGGTTTACAAGGATTTTTGCCACAATACAAGTGTTGGGGTTAAAGAAAAATTCACTTTCCTTCTTTCTTTCTTATTTAACAACCTGGGAGTTTCCAAAGCCCTTTTAAGGAATCTTAATCTTTCTGTTAAAGTTGTGGCTTTTGTCATTCAGACACAGGTGTCTATTAAAAACGTATTACTTATTACTAAGGGCCTTTAATCGAACTTGACAGATTCTTTACACCTGAAGTAGATCAACTTGTGGAGAGCAGAAACAAGTTACAAGCTGGACTATGACTGGGTTTCCAAATGCTTGATATTTTTTTTGCTTAAAAAAATACAAATTGTTGAAATTTTTTTATTTTTTTTTTTTTACAAGATTTTTGTACAAATTAGCCTACAACAAGTAATATGTGTTTTAATGCAATTTGTATTAAAAATGTAAAGTACAATTATGCTAGCACTATTCAAATTCAATAACATTATGTATGGTTGAGAATTTGATAGTATTTTTAACTGAAGATTAGCTAGCATTCAGGCTTGGTATTGTCCAGAGTAGAATAATATCAAACGTTTTGGATAATAAATCAATTGTGAAACAAAGCAAACTTGCCACTTGCACACACCTCCCAGTTGGAGTTGGTCATGTTATTATTGGAGTATTTATTACCCTTAAAAATAACATGTGGCCCTTGCCTGGTGACTCTATTTGAAATTGTCCAGAACCACCACTGATTGTATGTGAAAACTTTGATTGCTATAGGCTTTAGATGAAAAGTTAGGCAGTGTCTAACTTTTTAAGAGACTCTACTCCCTGCTGAAACTCAACCAACCACATATAAAACAATAGGAACTCAAACAAAGGTTCATTGGATTTGTGTTTAACATTGGCTTTCAACAACATCATCTGTTGTGAAAGCCGTCAAATGATCCTTGTCTGAATCTATTTCTTCTTTAGATATTCAAAATAAAATATAGACTTTAAACTTTCACTTCAGTGGGCTTAATACTGTCTTCAGCAAGAACTTGTCAAGTCATAACACCAGGACTTCTCAAACAATTCTAACCCTAACCCAACTCATCTGTTTAAGGCAGGTGCTGGACCTATACTATGAATAAAGGCGCACACCCTGTAGCTCTCTTACATGCTGTACATGATCTTCTAAAGTATTGCTCTTAAAACATCACTATTTGTGGATGTGCTTATACATTGCACATAAGGGAGCTACAATGTGTTGGCCTGTATTACTTTTTCCTTGGAGAAAAGAGGCTGCATAGCCCTTTTGAACAAATCTGAAGAACAACATGATGCAACAAATCTGATGCAACAAATCATCTGAGCAAAGACAGATCAGGTGATTCAATGAGTCAAGTCTGGTGTGATCTTGCTGGATTGAAAAAAATCAGTTTGACACCCCTGAGTTGCCCTGTAAGTGTGTAAAGACCATGTGGCAGCTTTTAATGTGGTGGTTAAGTTTTGTATATTGACCTTAAATGGGTTTTCCTCTTGTGACACAGTGGTGAGGCATCTGGTTCCATGCTCTATTGTTTGCAGTCATGCTGAGTTTGAAAATTATTCTGTCCAGAGATAAAACCTGAGAAACAATCTCCACAGTGGACACTTTTAAAACGACAGACTGATGTATCTGTTAGATGACAAGAAACTCATTATACCTTTATAAAGAAACTCAACATGGAGAATTTGGTATCTATCACTATTTATCTCCATCTACCTCGTTATTGTAGAATTGAAAAGCCCATCAGTATTCTGCATTTATTTTAGTTCTCAATTTGATGGTTCAATCCAATGAGAAATTTTGATTTCATTAACTGTTCTAACAGTAGATGCCTTTAGCATGTATGAAAATCATTATTACATGTATTAAAAATTTTTCTATAGACTCTCCTCTCTACAAAATTACAGAATCAGTCATTTCTTCAAATGCTTCAAATGACAATAATCTTGTTTTCTGTTTAAGCAACCTCTTGAAACGTTTTCAAATCCACATCTTCTACCAACTGTCAATGTTGGTTGCTTTTAACCATGAGTTTCTCTAAAACCTTAAAGTAGTTATCCCTAGTAGCCCGAGCCACAGATGTGACAACACAGAAAATGTTAGAATGCTCAAATGGTAAATGGACTGCACTTATATAGCGCTTTTCTAGTCTTTACGACCACTCAAAGCGCTTTTACACTACAATCTATGCTCATTCACCCTTTAACACACACATTCAAACTGGTGGCTGTGCCACTTGCCACCATCAGGAATACAATCAAACACTGATGAACGTAGCATCAGGAGCAATGGTCAGGGATCACACCGCCGACCTTCTGATCAGTGGGCGACCGCTGTACCAACTGAGCCCCAGCCGCCTCAATATAATGAACTCAAGTGAGCAGAATCTATTAAATTCATAACATGACAAATCTCATCGCTATTGGCAACATTGTTCAATCTCTCCTCGGGTTTCACAATGGAAAACTATTCTTAGTTGGAAGTCATTCCAAAGAGCTTCAGCATGTTCGGTGGATTTTTAAGTAACAGGGTAAGATTTTGCTGCTTAATTTCTATGATGCAACTTTTACATGCTACAAGCACAAAAAACTAAATTTCAGTAATCACTGTTGTATTGGAGCAGAGGCAAATATCTCAGATGACTATCTCAAAACTTTGAAGAATAAATCCAAAACCATCTGCTATCTATCTTGCTAGATATCTCAAGAGGTAAGTGGATCATTTAAGCAACACAAGAAGTCAAATACCTTCTTTTTCAGCAATTTTTTTCCAGCAATGAAACCTTGACTTTAAACTTGTAATTGTTTTAATCCATAACTGACACTCTTTAAGAACATAAATACCATATTGCACTTGCAGAAACCTTCCTGGATCTCTTGTTTCTTACGCATTTCTATGTATTGCAGACAGTGTAAAAAAGGAAGGAGAAAGAAAGTTTTTGTTCAGTTAAATGAACAGACAACAGGCGAAGAGGGCATGTGGGAAACTGATGTCCAGGAGTTTCAGTTTGGAGGAGCCTTTGTTTGTATAGGCTCTTGTCCAGTTTTACACACTGAGAGTGGATACCTGGGTGGAATACCAATGGCTGGCTTTGTCTCAATCAGCCTTTGTCCAGATCACTGTATTGTGGGTATTAGATATGTTAAGGCTTTACTCTAGCGGTCATACTCTCAAGTACATCACTCTCTGTGCGTCTGTCTAGACAGGTGTATAAAGACATGCTAGGCAAGATGATCATATTAAAGGATTATGCAAAAAGTGATAACTCAAGTTATTACTGAGTTCTACACAGGGACATCTTAAACCCTCTGATCGCAAAGCAGTCGATTTTTGCTCTACTTTACTCGCTATTTGACCTTGTATTCCAAGGCAATTTTTATGTCCTTCACCTCTATGAAATCAGCACAACTATGGTGAGTGGGAAGGTATTTTGTGCAGTATAACAGTTATAATGATATATATATAGCAAAATCATGGCTTCCCACTTGTGCTGAGGAGTGTGGAAAATGAAAGAAAATGCACAACTTTTAAGCCTTGTTTTGGCTACTTTTTCTAGCGAAAACAAGTTTGCGAGTTCAAACTCCAACAATAATGCCATCTTCCTTCTATGATAAATGGTGTATTTTTTGGCTATTTTCTAAAGAATGCATATATTCTAACCTGATGGCAGGGTTCAGATGGTAAGAAGAACAATATGACAAGTTGTACATAAGCTTACAACTCAGCTAAAGTTATGGGTAAATGAAGGTGAACAGTAAAACTTTGCTAGCTAGCAAATTTGTAAAATAAGAAGTTAAACTATGGAGTAGTGTACAACCCCGGCGCATGTAATACGTCACGACCAAACGTTGGCGATTGGTTAAGGCAGATCCGGAGTGGCACTGCAGCAGAGCCAATAGATTTTAAACTTCAACAGCACTCACCTTCCAGTGAGAGAGCAATTTTCTCTGTGGCAGTTCTAGACCTTGTGTACAAATGAAATGAAGTACGAAGGTCTAGTTAGGACTAGGCTACAATGTATTCGGGATCCCATGTTAAATCTGTGACTTGTACAGTTACTAAGTATTCAATCTGTTTATCTACAAATGTGAACATGAAAATCATCCAGCATGAGTATTGTGAATGCAGATCAATTTGATGTGTAAAGGCATACATTACCTTTAAATTATGTTGGACAAAACCAACAAATTAAATCAACCCAGACAAACTTCATGGGTAACAGTATACTGACTACATGAGTAGCACTAACCTTTTTTTGACAATGAAGTACTGCGAAAAACAGATGTTATAATTAAATTTAAAGACTCTTGTACAAGGTATTAAGAGGGGCTATGTGGTAAAAATGCCTGCTGCTGTTGATGAACTCTCTGTGCCAAATGCTTGACACTGCTTGCGTAAGTAGGGTTCTTTTAAAAAACTGCAGCATTTGCATGACAAAGGCAGATGGCTTCAGGGTACTAAGTAGAGAGGGAGGGGTTGGGGTCTCTGAAGGGAGGCAGGAGACAGACTGGGACTCTTGGACAGATACACTGGGATCGCTGGCTGTTTCCCAGTCCAGTCAGGAGACCAGAATCTCTGCTGGGTATGCTGAATATTGACGAGCCGAGGTACTGGAAGAGGAGTTGTGATCACATTTAGGTTGGATCATACCACGCGTGGAGCTTGTTTCCAGATTGCTAAAAGAGACTTTCTTTTGCTTAAAAGGAAAATGGGGAGAGTGCAACAATGAATCCGAACATTCACTCCAGAATTTTTGAAAACTACCTTTTGAAGAGAGGCACACTACTTAGGTCTTGACTTTTTCTGATTTGAAATACATCTTGATCCAGCGGAAATATTATTTTCTAGCTTTGGGAAGCAGTTTATTTCAGTTGAAGACTACACTGGATTAGAGATGACTGGAGCCCTGCATACTGGACTCATACTCTTCTTATTTGTGGTAATATCCATTATTTACTACGTTATTTAACAAGACCCATGAATTATAGTTGCATTGCTAAGTTATATAAAGAATTAATTGTTTTATTTTAAAATGCTATTCTCGCTCTGGACATTTTTAATACAACAATGGTAACGGAAAAACATACATTAAACCATCAATTTTAAAAGGGCATTTAAATTCCAACTTTTTTCCCAACTGCAGGTAAATCTGCATAGCAACTGTTGAAATAATAAAGTCAACTTGACTTTTTCTCCTGTAGGTGGTGTGTGAAAATGAGCCAACACATACTGGGCCAGACAGAGTGGGGGATTCACATGGTGAGACTATTAATCACTTTTAGTGGCTACTTAGTCACCAGCAGTTTCAATTTCTAGTACTGGATTGTCTTGTTCATCTACTCGATCCACTAAAAAAGGAATTAATTACAATTTTGATTGATGCCTCACTATTATTCATTCATGCTTGTCATAACTTTTTCCATTGTACGACTATCCAGAACAATCCAGACTGGTGCATCTAACCTCTCACTGGGCCTTCCAGCTGGTTAATGACTCCATGGCTGTCTCCAGGGCTGACAGATTTTGCAGAGGCCAGTTTAGCTCTCTTGCCACAGTGGAACAGTTAGAGAACGAGGAGGGAGCCTTGGAGCTGCTTCGGCAGACTGGACAACGCTCACCTATCTGGGTCAGGGATCCCAGCAGACCAGTCTCCAAGCCGGTGGCTGTCTCCAAACAGTGTGAGTTTCATCGTTGTTTTAATGTCAATCAGTGGACCTCCAAACTAATTAAGCAACTAATAAATAACAAATGAAAATGTACACATTGATCAATGACCTCTTCTTCTTTGTTTAGATTTACAGTTCTCAGCTCTGAACTTTCCGAAGGAATCCCATGAAGGATTTGCACGTGTCAACATGTCCTTCCCCCCCATGTCATCTGTCAGTGTGTGCGTTCGTGTTCAATGGAACCCAGAGTGGAATGAGGTGTCCACCATTTTCTCTTATGCTGCACCTGTCTTTACCAATGAGTTCCAGCTGAGAGGCCAAGTGGACAAGCAGGGACGCATCCTCCTGGCGCTTATTATCCATGGAAAACATCTGCCGTATAAGGCATCCTTCCCCAACGATGGAGCTTGGCATCACATCTGTGTCATGTGGCACCAGAGCAGCAGCCACTGGGCTATCTATGTGGATGGGGACAGGAAGGATTCAGGCTCAGGCACAGACACTTCCAGGAATATCTATGGTGATGGGATATTGATTCTGGGTCAAGACCAAGATTCATTTGGAGGGAATTTCACAGAACCCTTTTTTGGAAATATCACTGACTTGAATGTTTGGAATATGTCCCTGGAAACAAGACATATCCGTGCCCTCAACAAATGTTCACCCACGACCAAGGAAGTGCTTTTCAGTTGGAATTTTGACCTCCTAATCAGCCACCCAGTCGTCAAAGAAGTGGAGGTCCTTCTTTTTTGCCCAGGTGAGATCATCTTCAGTATGTTGATGCTTAATAGGGGCTGTTTCTCCAAGTCATCATTTGATCCTAGGTAACAATGACTGATGACAAAAAATGTCTCTGTAGATGAGGTGCAGGATGTCCTGTAAGTGACGGTTCAGACCAGATACAACCCTTTTTTAAATAATGTGATGGCTGATTAGCTGAAGGGGGTGTGTTTCAGGTTTCAGGTTGCGGTGTATTGAACGTTCTGAGTAGGGTTCAACTGTTTTCCTAGCTGGCATTGCAATTTCCAGTGTAGAACCAAGGTTCAACAGTTTTGATGGAATCTACCCCTGTAACTGCGTGCCAAAGTAGGTGTTTCTAAGATGACGCTGTCCTTTCACCCCAACCTTAGTCAAGTGGCTTTGTTACACAAAGTTAACTGCTTCCTGTGAGCAAGTTTATTTCGAAAAGTCACCATACATGTAACTGGCAGAAAGTGACACATGATCCCCGGCATGAACCCAAACTGAAGCAAAGGGGATCTGTGTGTATGGTTAAGTTAAGGGAGCGTCAGTATCAGACACTTAGGGCTGTGACAAAATGTTGGTACGTGATAATGTGTCTTATTACCCAGTTTACAGACGGACTACAAGGTTGAACTTTGAGTTAATATATCTGCCATAGCTGAACGTGCGCACAGTTTTCCTTTGCACAAAATTATTACTTTAAGATTTAAGATTTTTACTTTTTTCCCAGCAAACTGTTTTTGCTTCAGTCATGGATGTATAAAGAGAACTGGTTACAGCATTGACATTGCTGAAGACGGGGCCCTGTCCATTCCTTTGAAAGCTGCTCAATGGCGCATGATGCCAACTTCCATGTAAACAATTATACACATTTTCTGCATCTGTAGGTCCATAGAGCAAGTGCATGAGAGACTTTCAGCCACTAACTTCCGCATAAATCTCTCTGCTAACTTGAATGGAATGCAAATTAATTGTTTTTGCTGTGCAGCTCTTCTAGACTTTATCTTATATGTATAACAGATGCTCTACTGACTTTTTTACCCTGAAAATATTTTTTTCCCAGATATGATGAAACACAGCTTGGATGACTATTGGCTCTTTAAAACACTGCAGGGTTAAAACGATAAGACGATAATATATTTTACATGTTGGCATGCATACATGGCTAAATGCTAAACATATATTTTGTTTAAAAAGGCTAGTGATACTTAAACTAATACTAGTCTATGGACTTTACGCTGTGGCCGTCCGATAACAATCACTTCACAACCAGATATATTGTCTATCAAATATTGTTTCCTTTCCTTTCTGTTTTTTCTTTTCTTAATACAATTGAGCTCATTGCATCCACACAGCTTTCCAGTGATATCCAATTTTTGTATTTGGCATCACACAATGGCAACGTTACTGGCGGCCACCGGCAATGTTTGCCTGGGCGTAATATATTGTAAGTATTAGTGTAAGTGTCATCATGTGCACAACATATAACCTTGCTTCCGTCTTAGCCAGGTCAACATTGAAAAATATAGTTTTTTTTTAGTTTGTACAAGCTTTTATTCATTCCTTTGAATTATTTTTTAAAAAGTTGGCTAATGTTTCTCGATATTTCGACTAAGGAAACTAAAATATGACTGTGCTCCCTCGCCCTGAATTTACTGTAAACTGAGAGTCTACCTATCATGCATCAGTCATTCATCATTCATAATACTGTCTTTCATTTCTGACCTCTGACTTTACCATTTATTTTACATGTTAATATTGCAGTCTGTGGTCTGTTCTTGCTTTCTTCATATTTTGAAATTCTTGTAATAGTATATTTTATATAAATATAATTTGATGCTTTGTATTTAAGCATTGATTTTTGTTTAATATTATCCGTGGGGCAGCTACTATTAATTTCATGTTTTCCAGCCCTGTTTTATCAACTCTATTCCAACTTGGATTCCTAATGTCTGATGACAGATTGGTAAAGGTAGCATTACTAATCAAGTGAATGCTCCGCCTCTGTCTTAGTTTTAGAGTAATTCACAATGAATTTCTCTGTAAGAGGCCTGTAAACCCAGACAGTGTTAGACTGAAGACCCTGAAAAAGAGACACTTCTATAGAAAATGTAAATGTCTGCTAACAGAATGAAGGGCTGTGAAAGTGTGTCAGAAACAGTACTTAGAAATACTCTACTTACTTTACATACATACATACTTTTCAGACATTCTCAAGCTGACTTGTCTTGTTGTATGTCACTCTATGTATGAATGTGTGATCATATGAATGTATGAGCAGCAGTGCACCAGCAGATGGAGCTGCAAGGCTGCAGGATGCTGCAAAGCTGGTCAGATCAGCTCCCACTGTTTGGCCTGACAGACTGCTCTGATCCACTACCCTTCATCTGCAGGAGCAGCAGAGGTGAGCCACTGTCCACAAGAACATATTAGGGTTTGTCCAGATGCTTTGACTCTAAGGTAACTATGGACATTATGGTGTTACCTTTCTAAAGGAATGGGGTTAATTAGACAAAAACTGTATAAGATCTCAAATGTCACTTTAATGTTCTTCCTGCATTGGAAGAATTGTCATGAGAGATGACTTGTAACATATAGAAGGTAATTTTTACTAATTTCTACTCAAGCCTGTAGCCAGTATTCTAGAAATACTGAGGCAATGAGTCTGAATACCCTAAATGGAAACCTAACCCCCACAGAAATTGTTGACTGGATTAAAAAAGGTCTGTCAAATAATTCATAGATTATTGCATTTTTTGTTGTTGTTGAGCTATACATCATTTTCTGTTTTTCCTGCCAGGAAATTCTCCTCTAACTGTGTCACCTCAAGACCTTAGTCTGCAATGTTTTTTGTAGCCCTGTTTTGCCCTGAATTTTGACTCCCAACAACCTTCACCTTTGTGGTGAAGGTTGTTGGAGCTGTATGCATCTTGATAGGAATACCCACACATTAAACACTATTCAGAGCTTAAAGGGTAGCCCAAACTATGGTTTTAGGGTTGAAAAGTGCTGGTGTGTTGCTGACAGTAACCACTCCAGTGACTGATAAGATAGATGTATATACTATTTGTCCGCTGTAACTAAATTATAGCCTTAGAGCCTTAAGTGAGGTAATTCCCCATGTTAACTGGGAGGTCAGAGGCCACACTCTGATAGGAGTTCAGTGTTTTGTTCAGCAGGCCCAGGGTTGAACTTTTACAGCTGAAGGATGAGTTCTTTGAGCAGCAGAGCATCCTACCATTACATCATCTAACACTGATGTCACGTTGTTTTTGGCACAGAGCGTTACCTGAAGATGAAGCAGATGAGTGATTCCCAGAACTCCCAGCCCACTGCTTTTATGAACCATCTGATGAATCTCTCTAACAAAACTCAGGTAGACAACCCAATCTTCTTCATTTAGCATAACTTTCTTTTCCAACTTCAAATGCTACTTTAAACATTCCATGTTCTAAGGCTTTTTCTGTGAAAAGACTTATTAGTCTGTTATCCACACCTAATATAGAGTTAATACTTGTCTTGAATTAAGCGTGAGAGAATGTTTTTAGGGTGTACTTAGGTTAGGCCTTCACCATTCTGCATTGCTAGATAATGGGTTTTCATGAGTGTTCAAAGGGTTTCTATAGATAGAAGCCAGTACCATTAGTTTGGTTAACAGCTTGATGTTCTGTGTTGACATAAGTAGCTAATTTTCATGTCAAATTCAATCAAAATATATTAATTTACAGGAGCATTGCCTGAATTTGTTGTCACCCAAGCAGAAAAAAAAAACTTTTTAAAATATACAGTGAATTCAATGTAACCATAACTTGTACAACAAATGGCAAAAAAATCAAAGATTTTGGAATTGATATTTGATGTTGTAAATAAAAAGATGTATTGAAGGTCTGTTCAACCTCGTGTCTCTATCTCGAACTCCCAGGAAGTGTTGGGGCAGCAGCCGTCAGAGCTGAGCAGCCTGGCCCAGGCATCTGCCCTGCTGGAAGTTTCTGTCCAGGCGTTGGAGGAGACACATCAGGAGGGACTGCAGCCGGCAGACATGGTGTCCCTTATCCAGATGCTCTCTCTGGCTGCTGACGTCCCCACACAGCCACTCGCTGACACCACCAACCACAGCCAGGAAACCATCCAGGAGATTAGCCAGCACTTCATCAGTGTGGCCGATAGCATCATCAGTGAAGACAACACCCTCAAGTGGCAAGCTATTAAAGAGGTAGCACATATACAGTAGCACTGTATATTCTTACTTGTTTTTTGGCCCTGAAGCATGTGCAGAGTTTGCATATCTGTGCAGTATGCAGTTTGTATGTTATCTTTACAGCCAGCATGAAATACATTTAGAAAGGAAATACATTTTTATAATTTCTCCAGCATATTTAGGATATAATAGGCTACTTTATAGACATATACACCAATATCCCAAGCCATGACCCAGTAATTGCATTGAAGTGTCTTTACCTCCAACACTACAATTTAAGAATCTGTGAAGGAATAGATTTAGAAATGATTGAGGCGCTGCAAGTGATCATGATCAAATGAAAATGATAGATGCTGTTTATGCCCGAAGGCACTAGAGGACAGTGTGCTTCTGTAGATACACTAGTATAACAGTGCACTGGAATGATGAAGTAACCACAGAAATAGTAGAACAGAGCAGACAAATGTTATAGCACCGACCCTATGTCTAAATGAATACATAGCGAAATCAGCCAATTTTATCATTCTAAATATCTGATCGAAATCAGAATTCAGGAAGGAACCCCAGCTCTAACCCAATTACTAGTACATTGTGTCAAAATTCTGCTACCAAGTCCTTTTTTGTCACTTCTGCCTCTACACTACTGATGTGTGCAACTTGATGAGGTTACCTTATGACAAGTGTTGTGTTTCTCTCAGCGCTTGGCTCCCTTCCCCCCAGGCCTCTCAGCAATCCAAGGCCACCTCAGCCCAGACTCAATGGATAAGCAGCACTCTGAAAAACTGTACTCATCCACAAACCTCGCTCGCTCTGCTCTCAGCTCTGTCTCCAAGGCTCAGCTCTTAGATGGGCATATTGAATTCAGAAGGAGGGGTTAAAAAAAACAGACAAATGCAAAATCCACAATTGTACCCATCATTATAGGCCAATCTATTGAACTGTGTGTGCCCTCTTTAGCCAAACTGTATACAGACACTGGCAAACAGTTAACAGTGCTGAAAGCAATTTTTCATTGTGCAGCATTTGAATGGTCATTTTGAAATGTAGTGTATTATGAGTGGATGAGTGTTGCTGTTGTTGAGAGGCCGGTGTTCTGTGTGTTTTAGGTGGTGAATGGCCCTATGGATGTGGTCAAGAGTATTGACCGGATGGTGACCAGCCTGAGTTCTAGCCTGATGGCAGAGACTGATCACCTGACAATTCACAGACCCAACATCAGTTAGTAACACACACACAAACACATATACACTGATATATTCAAACATGAAACAAAGATAGCCGAGGAATTTACGATACAAAGGGATGGAAGAGACAAAGACCTTTAAGAACCAATAGTCGGTGGTATGTTGCATTTAGCTGAATTATAGTAGAAAGTGTTCTTATGTTTTGTCCACTTCTATTGACATATAATGAGGCAGAAATTTAAAAGTATTGTATTCCAATAAACCTAAGCGAAATGTCTAAAATCAAATTTTTCTTTAAAGGTGCCCAATTTTCCTTACCTTGGCAATATACTTAAGGACGTAGTAAGAAAAATCTCAAGTACATTCCTGAAATAAAATAAAGTACTGACTTCTTAAAACCGAGCTGTAATATGCCAAAGTTGCCATGGTAACACTGTTCCAGCTCAGATTAATCAATCTTGATTGAAAATAAAAATGTTACTGCAGTTTTGAGAGTTTGGTTTTGAATTATAAATGTATATAATAAAAAAAAATTCATATAGAATCAAAATGGATTTAGAACTGGATTGATAAAACATCAAAAACAGATAAATTGAATAGTAACCACGTTACACTTTATTCCCTGCCTTTTTCAGAACTGGAAGTTCAGCAGCAGAGACTGCAGGAAGGATCCAGAGGATCGAGCTTCTGTGGGCCTGAGACAGAGAAACATAGTAACCGAGACTGTATATCAGTTCCACATCAGATGATACAGGATCTCCATAACAACGGTAGGAAAATGCCACAAGCACCAATCAGCTTCCCCCACTTCCACTTAAAGCAGTTACTTATTCAGACTTATCTATCACAATGATGAGTGTTTGCAAAGAGAGAGGACGCATTTTATTAACCTAAGTCTTGCAAGTGAACGACAAACTTGTGAATGTGTAGCATGTATTCACCTACTTACACTCCCAAGGTCTTGCAGTGAAGTGCAGATGGAGGCGCATTGTTGGGTTTTGAAACAACCATTCATCATAAACAATAAGTGATCCTAAATGAACTACTTTTCTCTTAGTACTGTTTTATTTGGCTGCCTGTTGCAAGCTAAAGAAACCCTCATCTTGCTGTTGTGTTGAATGTGCAGGCTTCCATAAGCTCACGTTGGTCAACACGTGGTACGGCTCTCTGCGGCCTCTTTTCAATCCTGAGGACAACATCACCATGGTTCCTACCGTCACTGATGGCAGCCAGAGGTAACATACAAGCACAATTGGAACTGGAAATGAGCACTTTTTCTTTTTCTACAGCTGTGGTAGTGGTGCCACCACTCCTGTCACAATTTCTCATGTTTTCCAAGCCAGTGATTGTAGTACACTCTGCAAATGAATTTTGGGTTACTGAATGAAATGTATTTTCATGCTAAAAAGTGTTTTTATCCATCAAATAATAATTAAGGAATATTTTGTGCCTAAATATACCCAACAGGACTATACTGACTTGTTTGAGGTTTAATTCATCTCCTTACCTATTGTCATCATAGCTAAAGATACCAAATATGCTTTATAGATCCATTCAATTTCACTATGCCAGTAAGTCATGCCAATTGATTCAGCTATAAATAATTGTATTCGTTCTTCCTGTGTTTGAAAAGTCAGCCTGTCTGGTCAGACAATTGTCCATAGTCCTGTGCTAATGCTATGTTATGCTATGTGTCTGCTTTTAGCTTTTGTTCAGGTGCTTGCCACATTTCAACACTTCATTAAAACAAGGCAATCAGAGATGGCAGACTTCACCCCACAGCGCCCTCTGTTGGCCAGAGGATGTATATGCGGTGGAAATAGGGACAGACAGGCAGACAGACACCGCCCCCCAAAACAATACTTCACTCCCACTCTGTGGGGTGAAGTAATAAAGTTTTGTTCAGGGTTTCAGCTCTGACTTTAGCTTGTAGAAAAAATTGACTCATCTGCATGCACACTGGACGCAACTAAACTAGAGATGACTTTCTAATTGTTAAGTAGTGACAATATGAAATATTATTTATGTGAATAACATTTTGGCCCATTATTTGCATCTGACAAATGGTGGGTAGTTTATTTTGGTTCCCTTTACCTTTCTTTTGGCTAGCTAGCAATATGTATTTAAAACAGAACTTTTGCTTTAATTTGAGCATGACAGTAGGAAAATAACATAAATATATTTGAAACTTAAACAAACTAAAAGACTGTTTTCCTGAGGATATAAATAGTCATAATACATTGTATTTGTAACGCACTTTACATTTTAAACACAATCTTAAAGTTCCACAGTGTCGAGAGTGACATAAAAACAAAAACCGTGACAACAGGCATTTGCACTGGTAGGTGATAAGGGTGACCCTGTATTGAATCCTGAAGTAGATAGGGAGGCAGTGTAGTGTCTGAAGGATGGGTGTGATGTGTTCATGTTTTCGCAATATCATCAGGATCCTTGCAGTGCGGTTTTAAATGTACTGGAGCTTTTGATGCTCTTGCTAGCAATCCCGATGAGTAGTTCACCCTTACATAGATGTTTAATGTGGGCCCCAAAGGTCATGTTAGGATCCATATTGATGTCAAGATTAGTGAGAGTTAGAGAGAGAGGAATGTCTTATGTCATAATGCTGCTTATGTAGGACGACGTGGTGCCAGGTAGAATTGCTTCTGTTTTGAAGCTGTTCAGCTGGAGGAAGTTGTGCTTCATCCACGCCTCTATCTCCTCCAGGCAGGTGGTCAGTGTGTCAGGTAAAGCTGAGTGTCATCAGCATAGCATTGGATTGAAATTCCATGCCAGCTGATAAAGGGGAGGGGGAAGCATGTAGAGGGTGAAGGACTGATCCTTGAGGGACAGCACAGGTGACAGGGTGAGTCTGGGATTTTTTGTTTCCCAAGAAGACATGCTCTGTACCTCCTGAGAAATCTTTATATTCATATAACATATTAGGGAATCTATTTCTAATGTAACACTTTACCCAGAGTCAGTGCGTTAAGAAATGTTTTTTGAAAGAATTGCTTTCTAATTCACTTACAAATACAAATAAAAGTGTTTTTTTCCCCTTGTTGTGTCCTTGTTTGAATGTGTGAATTTGTGTATGTAACCAGGCATCTGGGCACTATCCTGGGCTCTTCTGTCATATCCACTACAGTGCTGGGAGACAACCAGCCAGTAAGCACAGCAGTTCGCTTCCAGCTCCGGCACAGAGTCCAGGTTAGCAAATGTCTCAAATCTCCACCTTTTTTTTTCTTAATATAATATCATATTGATTATAGATTCGATATGTTTTACAGAATCCCACTGGAATTGTGTATGATCCTGTATGCGCCTACTGGGATTTTGATCTTACGTAAGTACCAACATTTTCAAAAAGCGTGGGCAATTTGGAGGTCTCATATTTCTCTGTAATACCACAGATATCTTACTTTCATCAAAATAATGTGATAAATTGCTTCAAAACCTTAAGATAGGAGAATATTTTCGTTCTTGACATTCCTGTGTATATGTAGACATGTAAGTATGTGCTGTTTGTGTCTAACTAGTCCGGAGGCTGGCGGGTGGTGGAATACCAAAGGCTGTGATGTAGTGTCCAAACAATATGGATACACTGTGTGCTACTGCAACCACACCACAAATTTTGCACTGCTGCTGCAGGTTTATGAAGCCCAGGTATCACTGCTCTCCAGTCATCATTGTGTATTTTGTGTAGGCTTTTATAGACAGTATTTGCTGCTATTTACAGCTTATGCTCATGTGTGTCTGTGTCTGTGTATGTGCATGTGTATGTATGTGTGTGTCTGTGTCAGAGGAGCCCAGAGAACGAAAAAGCTCTGCAGGTGCTGACGTTCATCGGCTGTGGAGTGTCTCTGTGTGGCCTCCTCTTCACCTTCATCCTCTTCATCGCTGTGGGGTGAGTCACAAACACCACAGAGTGCACTCTGTGAAGCGCAGAGGGTGAAAAGCATTTCATAAAACCCTCCCAGATTCACCTCAATAAATGGATGAAAAAAAACAGCACCACCACAGTGAACATTTTTGAAAAATCCTGAGACCTACTGTGATATGTTCCCTCAAATATTGTATTCTGTGTGTGTGTGTGTGTGTAGTGTCCCTAAATCAGACCGTACAACCGTACATAAGAACCTGATTGTTGCTCTTGGCATCGCTGAGCTGTTGTTGATGTGCAGTGACTGGGTGTCAGCCAATGAGGTGAGATTTCACATTTATATACATTTGTAGTTTAGTAGCTTTAATAGTCACAACAAAATAACCATAATCATTTAAAAACTCTTTCTACATTCTTCATAAAATAAAAAGACAATCACATTTCTCAGCCGACTGTGCAAGAAATGACTGGAGGGCTTATATAAAATACGCACTGGCTGTTCTAAAAACACAGGCAGAATGTAAATAAATACATTTAGCTCTGTAATCAAATTGGACTATTTTGACGTACTTGTACTTAACTTACGTAATTCAGTTGCATGCTATTGTCTACTTCAACTTTTTGGATCCAAATATTGTATTTTTTACACCAAAAATCCTTCAAACTGAGGCAAAGTGCGACCATGCAGCGTCTACAGAGAGCTGAGAGGGCCTCTCTGAGCTGTAGCTGTTTTATCCTGCAATGAAGTGTGGCCATACTAAAAGTTGGGGATTGTTTAGATTCAAGCATGAGCCAATGACAAACCTGTCTATATACCTCCCAGTTGCAGAAATAAATTAAATATTGCAGCCAGCCGCACTTTGCTGCTTGGTGTTTTTAGGGGGTTGCTTTTCTAATTAGGTATTAGTTAGTAAGTTAAACATCACAGCTGTATATAAAGTCATTAAAATAGGCTTAGACTTTTTCAGCTTTAACATTAAAATCATGAAGACATAAATTAATCTATAATTATAATGAAATATAATATATATGAATCTGAAATGGGCCATCCTGCAAAATGAGTACTTTTACTTTTGGTACCTTTATTATATATTGATGGTAATAATTTGTTATGCCTGAGACATTATGTAGTCAGTTTGTGCATTTGTCTGTCCCATTCTCACGATTTTGGAGGTCAAAAGTCTAATCAACACTATTCTCCAATGGAACACCAGCCATGGTTGTGCACAGTGCAGAGAAGTAGACGTTAGCCAGCCATTGTTAGCTAACGGGTGACAGTGGTAGCTGCCACCATTATAGCTCAGGCATCTCCATGTTTGCGTTCCGCAATCACTTATATAATCTATTTCCTAAATACATTATGTCTTTGTTCAGTTTGTTACTCTGGACTGCTTGCCTACATGCATAATATCTAGACACATAAATGTAGCCTATATAGCCTAAAATAACGCAAAAAGCTGCAGTTAGGCTGTGGGTGCACTTGCACGGTTCGGTACTTGTAGGAGCAGCTGTGACTCTCTGCATTCAACCTTATCTCGCAAAATATGTAAAATGACCACATTTGTTTTAACATCAAAGTATGTGCTTGCAGCACATAATGTGTGTAATATGCATGCTGGCTGCATGTAAACAATGCCAATGTTAAGTCTGTGACTTAGCGGAGCGTTCTATAGAAATAGCACACACGTCATTATACATACACATACGGTTTGCAGTTGTAAAAAAGGCTGAAGTTTCTGTGAATGTATGATACAAAACCACTTACCTAAGTTTAGGCCAAAAAACGTCCCGGTAATGCGTTAAAAAATCAATCATTTTGATTGGCTACCATGTAAGGCACCATTTGGATCAGTGATAAATACTGATATGCACAATGTGTGAAATGTGTGTGTGAAAGGGGGGAACACTGGCTTTTGTTGTAAAGCACTTGATTGGTCACTAAGACTAGAAAAGCGCTAGCGGTCCATTTACCATATGCACCTACTGCCAAAAGTCAGTAGTTAACACTGTGGCACAGTCCACAAACCATATTTGTATATTTTTAATCCTACAGGCAGCATGTTTCGTGGTGACTGCACTACTCCACCTCTTCTTCATGGCCTCTTTCTCCTGGATGCTGGTGGAGGGCCTGCTGCTCTGGAGCAAAGTCGTGTCTGTGAACATCAGTGAGGACCGCAGGATGAAGCTTTACTACATCATTGGCTGGGGTAAACTGTCTCCTCTCAATGACTTATAAAGTTGGGGTTTGATTTATGATCTGGTTACTTGTAGATTTGATTGGAAACTGCATGAATTCAAGGCGCATGGTATTAGCCAACCAATTGTGATTTACAAGCTAGTAAACCACAACATTACAACAGTTTCTATCCCTGAGAATTTTCCAAATTATCTAATCAACTATGTAATTTTAAGAAGACATTATATTACCTATTGAAAACAAGAAACAGTCAATTAAACCACAACCATGATCTTAATATATTATGTTGCAATTGAATTAACAAGATTAATTAGTAAGTGTACGTGTATATTTTTAAAGCTTGTATATCATACATGTTTACCAAAGTAGCTTTAACTTATTTCAAAGGTATGTTATAGAAAGCTAAATCACACAGCAATAGAATTGTTAATGGGCTGACTGTGCCTTTCTACAGTGAATCAATGTTGCCCTAAGAACTCTGTTCTGTTTGAAATCTGTGATGTGGCATTTTTTGATACCATCCAAAAAAAAAACTGAAAACATACCTGCTCACCAATTAGTTTATTTTATTATTTTTTCGATATCCCAAGTAAACATTCCCACTGCTAATTATTTGCCTTTATTGACATTTCTTCTTCTATGTCTCCGTGATGGGGTTATTATTATCATTATTATTATTATTATTATTATTGGAAACGTACTTAATTACATATAAGCATCAATTTCCTTGTTTTTTTTCTTACAGTTCTAATCTTTGCAATATCATTTTTGTCACATCAATATCAACAACAACAATAAGTACAGGAAAAGCTTTTCATAGAATATAGAACAAAACAATGAAATGGTAATGGCAAAAATCTCAGCAAATACTCACTTTCATAGTTAATGTGATTTAGCCAACCGTGATGAACTGACTTATAAAGTGTACTGAGTGTGGAATTTACTTTTGCCGGAAGGAATGGGCATGTTGTTGTCTGCGCTCACTCAGACAGAGAGTTCATGTGGGGAGACACAGGGTGAGGCGGGCAATATATATATATATGTATACTTAGAGAATTTGTCAATTTCAGGGCGTCATGGTATCCCAGCCACACTCAGAAACTGCTGATTTACATGACTACTACAATTTACTATGTTCAACCCGCTGTTGGTCACAATTAAATCACATATAAGAACTGGAATATTAAGGGACTGTCAACTATCTTGGAAGTTAAAATGCCAGTTATGATATTGTTAAGAAAAGTTAATTAGATGTAAATTCCTACATAGGATTTATTTTGTTATATCTTCTTACATCCATAGTCTAAAGTAAGTGAGCTCATTCAGTGTGTTGTGTTCACAGTTCCCCTCTTTGTCCTTTTTTGGAAGTAATGTTTTTGTTTTTTCAGAATAGCATTATCTCTATCTGAGTCTGTCACTCCAGGCCAGAAAACATGATGTGTCTATTAATAGTCCCAAGAGGATAAACAATTTTGTGGTGACCCCATTACTTTTTCTGTAGCATTAACATAAGGCCACTTGCAATTACACATGAGAAATTCAGATCTAACTAGGAGGGATGAACCCTTTCTATTTCTAAAATGCCATTCCTTGGGCGGCTGTGGCTCAGTTGTTAGAGCGGTCGCCCACTGATCGGAAGGTAGGTGGTTCAGTCCATGACCATGGCAGCCTACATGTTGAAGTTGAAATTGCTCCCGATGCTGCGTTCATCTAGCCTGACGACGTCAGACTCAATTCTAGTCAGAATGTGAGTCTGAAACTGATCCATTGGCCTGTGATTATGGGGCGTGTTCCAACCGAACCAGGAAAAACAATGCCTCTTCACTCTATTGGATTGATCAACAACCAACCAGAGCAACGTAGCATGTGACATATGTTAAGCGACACACCTCTTGTTGAGTAGCCAGGATTCCGGGCTGTTGAAAAGGAGCTGGCATCGACCGCTCGTAATGTCCAACTCCTCAAGCACACCAAGTTGCATCGCTGTGATGCCCGTCTCAGTCGCCTCCTTCACCTGGTCCTCCACTCTTGCGCATCTGTCCATCATCATGTAAAGCCCGCCCTGACAATTTAATTGGTCCGAGGAGACCTGTACCGAGCATAGCAGTGACACAACGGAGAAGTGCCAGACCCAACTTTCGGCAGAAAAACGTTGCAGACGGGGTTAAAGTTTGGCTGCACCCAGGCTAGCATTCATCGGTGTTTGATTGTATTTCTGATGGTGGCAGGTGGCCCTGTGTAGGGTAGCCAATTTGAATGTGTGTGTGAATGGGCGAATGAGCGCAGTCTGTAGTGTAAAAGCACTTTGAGTGATCGCAAAGACTAGAAAAGCATCCATTTACCATTCCTCTTGCATCATCCTCCAGACCTACAACCCAATTTTCTTATAATCACCAGAAAGATTATCATGAGATTTGAGAGTTTTATATAAGGAAGAATAATAAATGTTGCAGCCTAGGAGCTGCTTGTGTGGATATAGACTTTTAGGCTTTTTGTCCAATCTTATGATGCTTTATTGATGGTAACTTATCAATGCTTAAATGAACATGATGTGGTGGTGTGATGTTATGTTATGCTCCAACCTTATCCAAGTTTTTTTTAAACATCCTGCAGCTGCTTCTGTTCACGTTCTCAAATCCATCTGCAAGTATGTGTTGTGTCGCTGAGAACAGTCTGTGAATAAGCACAGCAAACATTCAGTATTACGGTGTTCCTCTCAGTTCTCGATGCAGACGTGCTGAATGCTACCCTTCAGACTAAATAAGCTTGAAACTAAGAGAATGGAACAGACTAAATAACCTGTTCCAAAATATGTATTTAAACATTCATATCCTTTTGTTGTTACAGCACTAACACAGTTTATTTTCTTTTATCATATTGTTTTTCAGGGCTACCTGTGCTAATAGTTGGTGTAACATTGGCAGTATCAATGGATGAGTACAAGGCAGACGATCACTGCTGGCTCAATGTGAAGACAGACACAATCTGGGCCTTTGTGGGACCTGTTATATTTGTCTTGGCGGTATGTAATTTCATTCTGTGTGCGTGTGTGTGCATGTGTGTTCTCCTGCCTCCTTATCTCCTTACCTCCACTTCTATGTTTGTTATGTCTTGATGGGAATTGTGGTCATGTTTATTTATGAAGCTTTTTAGAGAACCTTATGCCTCGGAATTACTCTTTAAATTGAGAAAACCTTGAAATGGTTTTGCATTGTGAGATTGATTGTGTTTATAAAAACAATTAACATTTTTATTATTATATTATTTAATTTGTATTTTATAACTTTAAAGGAGGAGGAAAACAAGGGCACAATCATAATAGCTAATTTAATCATTAGTACATTTATACAGTGAAAGCATGGACTCTATAAGCCCAATGTGATGAAGTTTTGGGTCACCAGTAGCACTAATGAGATAAGTTTTGAGGGGCAAGCCCCCCTTGTGTTTGCATCTAGGGTTGCATCCCAGCCCTAACCCAAAAAGCCACAAAAGAAGAAGACTACTAGCCAGCCAAACATGGATGGAAGCATTTTCAAAATATTCAAAAAAGTTCCTTTAAAAATGGTTTTATAATTTAAGAATTGCAATGAACATTTTGTTCTGAGGAGAGTGCTAGCCACTGCTCCACCATGCTGCCAACACCTTAGATGAGATTTATTTGCCCTATACATATTTTGTCTGTATTGTATATCAATTTCCTGCAGCCTGAGGAGGTTAAACGTGCCCTCCTCTACATGTGAGCTTAAGGCCAAGTGGCTTTGCAGCTGCATGTCTCATATTTGCTGGAGGCCATGTTGATGCAGTTGTCCTCTGCCTGCAGGTCAATGCAGTTGTGCTGTGTCGGGTTGTCATGGTGACTGTTTCCAGTGCTCGTCGTCGTGCTAAGATGCTCAGTCCAAGCTCAGCATCAAAGATGCAGACCTTTGACCTCACCTGGTGAGATACAATGGCCTCTCTATGTCTCTCTGTCACTCTTTCTCTCTCTCCTCCTCCTTCTTTCTGTGCACTCTCTTTCATGAGTCTTTTTCTCTCATGTGCCCACTCTCTCATTCTCTGTCCCTCTTACACATACATGCTTGCTGTGATGTTTCCTCTTTGGTCGAGCCAGCCACAGTCAATAGAGACAGTGTGAGAGATTGGGGTTTTAGGTTTGGGAGTCTGCTGTGGGAGTCGTAAGAGCTTATCAGCTTAACACCTGGGCCAAACATAACTGTGTGTGTGCATGTTTGTGTTGTGTGTGTGTGCATTTGCTCTTTCTCTTCGGTTCTGTCTTTATTTTATTTTGCCATAAATTCTGTTATTTTATAAATATTTTCATGCTATAGCTCCTATCTAGTAGTGTTAAGTTCTTCTAGATAATTAACGAATTGCGTGTTACAACAGTTAAGTAATTATGTTAACGGTAATGCTAAGCTTCTATTATTCACTTAACAAGCCTAGTTACGAAGGACATAGGCATCCCATGCTCAGTTTTGTTATTTTACCAAATCCTTCAAAATACTGCTAGTTTTCTGATTTCTTATCAAGTTAAAGGACAATGTTAAATGGTAAATGGACTGCAGTTATATTGTGCTTTTCTAGTTTTTGCAACCACTCAAAGTGCTTTACACTACAGACAGCGCTCATTTACCCTTTCACACACACATTCATACTGGGCTACCCTTAACTGTGCCACCTGCTATCATCAGGAATTCATTCATACACAGATGAACGCAGCATCAGGAGCAATCTGTGCTTCAGTATCTTGCCCAAGGATACTTCGACATGTAGGCCGCCATGGTCAGACTGGCCATGTTTTTCTTAATGTTAACAAATCACTGAAAATAATCAAACCAACAATGATCTTGTTTTTGTTTTTTTCAAGTGCTACAAACAGTACAAAATACGTACTGCATGTGTTGGGGATTATTTTCAACTGTTTATATATACACACGTGGTATTGGACAAAATAAACACCTGTGTGTGTGTGTTCTTGATAATGAAGGAGGAACAGTTTTGGGGTCAAAATTTGAGCTCTATGACACAAAGCAATAAGCTATATCAGGCTTTGATAAACACACAATCTTTGTGAAATGCATTCAGCAACGGCCTGAAATTGTTGGAAATAAAGAACATGTAGTACGTCAACTGATGTATCCTTTATTTGAGCCAGTTTGCAGAGATAAATGTTAGCTTTGTTATTACAAAATTCCAACTTACTCAAATGCATACCGTATTATTGCCAGTCAGAGGCTGAGCTGTGAACATAATTTCCCTTTTCATTGTGGCAGGTCTGTCTATGTTGCCATGGTTATATGATAGTACAAACATTTCTAGTAATTCTGTCACGATATAATTATGTATGCAAGCAACATTCCTTTACCCTTAGCCACAGATGCTAACTGTGGTGCAGATGACTTCTTCTTCTTTACATACACAGGAGATGCATCTCTGGCAAAACATATGCATTTTGCATTTACATTCAAGGCTCATTAAACATATTACCCATGACAATCCACTGGATTTGTTCAGAACAATGGAAACAAGTATGCAGGGAAGAGATGCTGACATTGAATTTTTAGAATGTAATTGTGTGAGCGCCACAAATAAAACTGATTTCACATCCACTCCATTTGAGTGGAGGTAGAAAGAGACAGAGGTCTCCAAAGAAACAAAGAAATCCCATCCAAGTGGTCAATGATTCACCATGTGGACAAAGATAAACATATACATCTCCTTATATTGTACTTATTACAGGATTATACGTAAATTGATTATAAGGCATCATTGTGTGGTTAAGAATAAATCACTCCACTAGAATTGGAAGCTATTACTAATATCTATACAGCTGAGGAGAGACTTCAATATCTTTTCACATTTAGGTAAAAGTCCTAGAACCCAACATGCAGCAACAAGGCCCAAACCAGTGGGATTTAACCTTCTTGCTGTGAGGCTATACATTGCAAACTATTGTGCCACACATGAGATGACACAAATGAGTCCACACAACATAGATTCAAGCATTAAGATTGAGCCCTGAATTTCCTTTCTATATATTCTTTATGTTCTATTTTTCCTTCCCAATTTTCTTTTGGCACATTTGTCTATGAGTTATGCAAATGCCGCAATGCTACCCCCTCTCTCGCCTTGTCTCTGCATTACCTAAAAAATTAACTGAAAGTAGATGTCTGTGCCAGCTCTAGAGTGTTACATGAATGCAGGAGATTAGAGGGAAAACGACTTTGAAAAATAAAAGGGATGAGAGGGAAGTGAGTGCTGGCTTTGTCCTTGCAGACGCAGTGCAGTCTGAAAACTCAATCTCTCTACCCAGGTGCAGCAGTGTGGCAACAATAGTGGGTTGAACAAAGGCAACCTTTACTGCCTTGCCCCATGAAATGGTTATTAGCCGTTAAAGCACCAGGATCACTGAAAGGATGATTGCAAAGGAACCGGAGTAGGAATGTGGTAGGCGGTAAAATCTATAGCTGTGCAGAGATGTTTGATGAGGATTCAAGAAGAAATTGTCATCAAAATACCTTGAAAACTGCACTTTGCTGAAAGCTCTTTTGGCATACTCTTGTAAAATCATATATGTGCATTCTGTGTATGTTGGCAGGGCTGTGACCCGTCCAGTTCTCATCCTGCTACCGGTGCTCGGGCTGACCTGGCTATGTGGAGTGCTGGTCCATCTCTCCGTAGTACTCGCCTATGTCTTTATTGCTCTCAATGCCGTCCAGGTAAACAAACAAACTCTCACAGCGTGGTTTTGTGCAGCATTAGCTGCAGCATCAGCAAGCAGCTGTTTCCAATTAAAAAGTTCTGATAAACCCACTGTTCACTATCTGCTCAGCAGCACACAGCAGACAGACACAGTTAGAAACCAGCAGGTGAACATTGTGATGTGGGCAGTGATTCAAACCCAGAATCTACAGTCAGACAACATTAACAACAGACCATTTATTCTGTAATTCTTGAAAAAAAACAGTAAAATATCTTTTCACACAAAAATGCTTTAAGCATTAAACTTAGAGGAATGAACATTACTGAATGTAATGTTTGGACACTTTCGGAGTGTTTGTTTTGCAGCTGGCTTTTCCTTTTTTCTGTAGCTCTGAAAAACTGCTGGTATTCCACCTGACAGAGAAGTGTACATAGGTCTGTATTTTCAATCGGCTGACCAGAAAAACAACTCATAGACTGCACTACATGGTCTCCATTTTTCTATACATAAAAACACATACCGTCAGAATAGTCTGACAGATGCTATGATCATACAAACATTGTACACAACCTTGTTTTCTGCTTTTTTCTGCAATTTTACATTCCCTACCTATAGTTAGGTATGCCTTTTCACGCACGCTCATAAATTTGAATCGAATGAAAGTATTTCTTGACTGTCTCTCTTCCTTTACCCATAGCTACTAAAATGAGAACATATGGGCCTGTGTGTGAGCATGTGTCATAACTTTGTAGTGTGTGTTTGAGTGTTGTCCGTGCTGTATATCTTAACTTTTTTGCAAACATTTAATGTTTTTATCTGC
>CAFUXE010000280.1:4437-23313 GCA_903364295.1 Serranus cabrilla | reverse complement strand
AGGCTACAATACAAACACAGCAGACTTTTCTGTCGGTCATTTATAAAAAATTAAAAATAGCTTATAAAAATGAAAAAAGCGAAGACTTAACAGTTTAATGCCACTTTCAATGGTGTGGCATTTATTTTGATCATGTTCCAGATGTCTGATATCAGTCTGAAGTGAACGTTCTTTTGTTAGAAACATATAATTCAATTTTTTTTCTTTTTTAAAACTTAGTCTAAATTACATTCGTTAATAGTATGCCTTAATTTGAATGCAGTTTAATCTACATATTCTCAGTGAAATCGAGGTATTTCTCTTTTAATGCGTTTTAATCCGTCATTAAAATTAAGGCAAAGAAAATACGTTTTTTTTTTCAAAACAAGCTTCCACTGATATTTCTATGTATTCAAAATAATCCGTTATCCATTTTCCAGCCTATGTATGCAATTAATGTAATTAATGAAATGAATCATAATATCATTACGCATGGGCCATATTAGCCTATAAAAAAAGTTGTATTGACAATGGTCTTCACTCACCCACTTAAACAAATTGCCAATTATAACACTAATACATTTATTTTTGTAACTAATAAATCAATTTGAACCCGTTCCAAATGCATGCGCTCCCTATAGACTGGGTTTACATCAGGCTACGGTGGCCACATTACAAATTAATAGCTGACAATATGGTTACGGTGAATTAGATAGTTTCGATCTCAATTTAATCCTCCGCATTAGCACACTCCATGTATCTTTATATGTTTTATTTACTCTTCCAGCTACACTGTGCCTATAAGTAGGCCTAGCCTGGCTATACGGCCACCGAGCTTACAGCTGAAGCCTTCATCAGTCAGTGTAAGGTTAAATAAAATAAGTCACTGGGTACGTTTAGCCAATACAGCGCTGAAAAAAGCAAGCCAAAGCATTAGCAAATCCTTCATGGGGAGCTAAAGTCGTCTGTCCTGTGTACAGCATCGTGATACTGTAACCGACAATAGGCCTTATTTAAAAAAGAAAGAAAGAAAGAAAGAAAGAAAGAAAGAAAGAAAGAAAGAAAGAAAGAAAGTTATGAAGTGAATAACAGGGAGTACGTGAGTTATCAGCGGCAAATATGCAGGCCGAGAAATAGTTTTACTCCCCGTAAAGCGTCCGGGGAGCACGCGCGTCATCAGTGCCACAGGCATCATAAGTTTATTATTGTTGTTCTAATTCTGATTATGATGATGATTATGATTAGTATTATTGTTATAAAATGGTGTTGTTGTTATTATTATTATTATTATTATTATTATTATTATTATTATTATTATTATTATTATTATTATTACTACTACTACTGTTATCATCCGCTTCTTTTCTTACATTCTTACAGGGTTGCTTTCTTTTAGCAACATCATTAGGATTGAATAATGATATACCTTTTTCTATTGGAATCATTTCTATTTAATTTCTGTAAATTATTATCAGTCATATTTCACAATTTTAAAGTTTTTATTATCATTTTTAATTACCCTACTTTAAAAAGAGTAATTCTGTTTTTAGTTGGACTGCTGGTTCAGTTAATTTCCGGTTCTGGAATAGGACTAAAATGCTAAGTTCCTTCTTCGACAGTTATTATTATTATAACATTAAAAAAGAGCTGCAGTTATTGTATGTAGACTCAGTCTAATGACTATTTATTTCAACATTTCCTTAAAATTGCAATTGATGGAGTAAAAACTGGTTTCTTGTTTGGAATATATCTCTCCTGGATAGCCTATGTAAGCTGCATGCAGAATACTGTAGAATAGTTGACGCACTTACCGTGAGCCTTGTCTCCCAACATTTGAAAAGAAGCCAGTCAGTGATGATTGTCTGATTATTAAAACCTGAATATAGGTGTTGCTGCAGCCTTGCATGAGCTGATCAGTAGAACACAATTAAAAAAGACCGATATAAATCCGGATGGTCCCTGACTATAATAATGCTGCTGTGACAGCCAGTAGGGCTAGAAGTGGCCTACGCGTGTGATGACCATTGAAGATTTCAGAGTGAAACTCCTTCAGTCAGCTCGCTCCTTACTGAGCTTGCCTTATCACAAAAGTTAGACTGCCGTGGTGCCATTGGTGGACGCCATGTCACGTGACGGAAGCTCGCTGTCTCCTCCCTGAAAATCCAGAGCAGAGCGGTACTGATGGAGGAGTCGCGCCTCGTCTGTAGACGCGCAACAACTGCCGAAATGATTAAAAAGTGCTTTTAGACCTTTTGATTTTTTTTTTAACATCTGTTAATTTGTATTTATCTAACGTTGTACAGGAGATTTTCATAGACTTTTACTCTTCAAATTAGGCAACTTTTAATTTGAGATGTTTTCAGCTGAATATAGGGATAGAGGTGGTATCAGTTCTGCCATGTCTACTGTAAAATGCAGCTATAATAATAATAATAATAATAATAATAATAATAATAATAATAAAACTGTTATTTTCATTATTTATGGTTTTTGACATAATAACTGTCGATAGATATATTTGACATATTATGCTAATTGTGATTGGAGCTTTAGACCAAATAGAAATATGTTGCACAATCATATGGATATAGATGGTATATTTAGTTCTGGTCAGTTTACTTTTACATAGGCCATTGAAACAATGACGACTGTTTCATTCTGTAGATTTCTATATTTATCTGTATTACACATGTGGAGAAGTCCCATCACATATGTCTCAGCAGAATTAAATACATTGGCATTAATATTAATTGACTCTGACAGGGCATTTTGCTTGGTAAGCACTATGGAAAGTCAAACTATCTATTGTTAGCTGAGACAGGAAGCAGAGGGTGGCTGCTGGGGGTCATTGTGTGGAAATACGAACAAAGCTGAGGGTCCTTAGCAAAAGACCACTACACAATTTTAAAGACAGGAAACACAAAAATGACTGTAGTCAACACAAAACATTCACATCCATTCACTGTGTTTGATTACTGCCACTCTGTACTTTCAGCTGTCTTCAGTCTCTAACTGCAGGCTCCTCTACCCCATGATCCTAGGACAATCACTCTTGGTAAGAAAAAAAATTCCAGATCCTTGACTGTTCTTGGGGAGGATCCTTTGAATGTCCATTCAACTTTCCTGTAATTCAATACAACTGGCTGAATTAGACATTCATAAGAATGACAGCTGCAGTCGCTCAGAGGATTGGGCTCTGAATTATATTTCTAATTTGTATATTTATATTCATATCTCTAATTCACCAAGCAGGGATAGACCCTGTAATTATTATTTCATGATTTAAGAAGCATGGAAAGTTTACAGCTCAGTAAGTCATCAGGGTACATAGAAGGGTTTGGTGAGCTGGAATTAACAGGTGTGAGATGAAGACACACCAGCACTACAACTGCTTTTAAGGGATGGATTGATCGTTAATCTGACCACTTCCATAAAAAATAAATAAATAAATACATTTGAGGAATTAAATTTGATTCGTCCTTTTTTAGAAGAGTATAATTGCTATTATTCTGTAACTTAGGTGTAGGTAATAATGATGAAATAAATCAGGCTCCTGGGTAAAAAAAAACAAACAAACATTTGCACTTAAAGAGTTTTTCACATTTCAAATTTCCACATTACTTGACAGCAAATCAGGTGGGAGACATTGTAAATGGGTATGACCCTTGCCCTGCAGTGTTTTCTCGCAACAATTAGATGCGTCGACATTCCTTGGACCTTGAAGTTGACAGTAAAAGCAAAAATAGTATAAAAAAACAGAGTTGAATGATACATTTTTATATACTCTGAGGGAAGTTGCTGTGCAGAAGTCCTAGTACAACGTAGAAAAGAGCACACATGTAATATCTAAAAAAAAAACAATAAGGAAATATTAATCCAAAATATGCAAAGCCAAAAAACACAGGTTGCTGGTGTAGACTATAAATACAGACAGGTGAACTGTAAGGATCTTGCTGGGTTGCATATTGATAGATAGTATGTACAACAGCAGATCAGAAGTATAGGATAAATGTGTATAGTTAAGCCACAGTGTGTAGACTTGGAACAATTCTGAATGTGGCACCCTCCTGTTGAAGTAAACTCCCCATTATGCATTATGTTAATAAGTGACATATGGCCTCTTTACCAATAATTATGTGTGTTAGTTGGTTATAGTATAATTATACAGTTCAACCATGAAATAGTCTACATTTCATAAAATTTAATTACAACATTCCTGCATTTTAATGTTATGTTTTGGTCGTAAATGACTGAGATGCCAGAACTTGCAAAGATCTGTAACACAGCACATCTCTGATCTGATCTTAGATTGCTGGCTCAGCAAAAGGTGCATATAGGGAGATAGGTTGTATCTATCAATATGTTTCACCCCTGACCTACACAAGTCACTGCATTAGCCAATATCTGCTCATCCAAGTATAAGGGAGCAACAAGCCAAGCTGACTGGAGCAGGAGGCTCCTGCTGAGCTGGGCCCTCTGTCACTGGGGCCAAGAAATATGGCCTATCTGCTGTTTGTCTCTGGCTCAGTGTTGTTTTGCAAGTGTGCTGTGGCTACAGGTCAGCGGAGCCCCAGCCCCAGACAAGCTCTGTCTCTGTCTCCCAGATATATTTGCAAAATAAATAAAGGGGAAGGGCTGAGGCCCGGCTCATGTTTTGACTTCATCATTTATATTTTGTTCGTTTTGTACCCCCACACGACAACCATTTTCTGCTTATAATTAACACAGAACTCCGAAGCTCTATGGGTCGTTTAAGTCTCTTTATCTTGTTGTAGGTTTTACAAGTACACATTACTGTTCTGTCTTATTTCTTTTCATCCATTGTCACAGGCTGTCCTGTCCAAATGCCAGTCTGTGTGTGCGTGTGTATGTGTGTGTGTGGGTGTGTGTGTGTGTGAGTGTGCATGAGATTCATCAGGTAGCAAGGACCACAACTCCAAATGAATGATGATTCTGACATTGACCCATGTATGTCAACTCATCAGCACATGTCACTTTCCTACTTCCTTTTTTGATATTTGTCGACTCTCCAGAAAAGCACTTATTTTATTACCTTTGAGTGGTGATGTCGGAGCAGAGAATAAATTAAGCAGCGAAGTCATCTTGTGTTATTAAATGTAGCAAGTAATTTCTGGCCATCCAACTTCTGAAATGAATTGGGCACCTCTGCTGAGTTGGGCTGGTTTTGAAACAATATTCAGTCCAAAATAGCCTAAAATTTAAAACGCCGAACATTTCGCAAGGTTTTCAGCCAACAAGACAATATAAAGATAATGAATGGTTTCCTTTATACCACCTGAACATTACAACATCTTTCTGTTTTTAAGCTTGTAAAAATGTCTTTATGATATTTTTCATATGCAACCAGGCATATCATGACTGCAAATACCACACTGTACCAATGCGTTCAAAAAAACTATTATTATGAATGTCAACTTGCAGGGTGAAGCTTTCAATATCATTAGCATTATGTTAAGGTGGAATGAGGGGCATAAGAAGAGAAGTATTATATTTTAATCATTCATAATTAAATGATTGAGAAAGTCATTTGTAAATTAAAATGAATCCATCGTCAATCCACTTGATTCTGGATCATCACTTCTATGATGCAAGGAAAGAAGTGTAGATATAGATATGTTGTTCCTAGCAGCCTTATGGATTCCTTAGTGCTAGCATCTCAGCTCAGTCTCATTTTTGACAGTTTGGCTTCATTCCATATTAACAGATTCTAACCTTCGAGTGAAGAGTCATCCTGTTAGACCAGGCCTGTTATACAGTATCAGCATGGTCTTTCTAGAGGCTTTGTCATTTTCCAGGAATGATTGTGAAGTATACAGTATATACCCTCCTAGCCTGATATGCTTTCCTGAAAGTTTTTATTTGTTATTTGTTACACAATTACCATTTCTTGGTATATCAACAGCGCAGTAAACTATTCGTAACAAAGCGTGAAATAAATTGGGATTTTGTCTTTAAACCTGGTTTAAATGTGTCCTTGTGTATTTCACTTAAGATTGATTAACGCTTGTGGCTTGCCCAATCATTTTGACAAGTATCATTCTCCATTTAAATAACCTTTTATTGGGTAACGTTATTAGGATCCCATTATTGGTCTTACCAATGAAAGACTTTTAAATCCCAAAGAAAGGCCTGCCATCCAACAATGACGCACAGCCACAACCTTTATATTTCACTAATTGGTTAATCCATACCACAGAGGAGAGCTGTGTGAACAGGTGAGAGCGCCAGGGCATCATGTTCACACTGAGATCCACAATAAGAAAAGAAGAATAGCGGTATTTGCGCTAAACAGCCAGCATTCAGTGTCCTTAAGTCTGTCCTTGACCAAGCTGGGGCGCAACCACAACAAACCACTTAGAAAAGGGAAATTAAATAGAACGACCACAATAGCATGGAGAGAAAACATACATGGCAGGGGTTTTCCTCAGTGTCATCCCACAAGGTCAAAAAAAAAAAAAGCTTTATCTATTTCCCTATCCCTAAAACACTTAAAATTAACCCAAGAAAATTATTGTGCCAACTTACCTGCCTTAGCATTAAATGATTGATTGTTTGAAGATAATAAATCATAGCTGTTAACTTGTCTTATTGACTCATGCCCCCTGCTGGTACATATTAACAACTGACTCCTGTCTTTTAATTTATATTGTTGAGTCACAAGGTATTGGGAAGCAATGTACTGTATGTTTAAACATCTGCACAAACAAAGTCATTGCTACTTATTAATTGTATACACAACTAGTCAACTTCAGAGTGGACAATGAGGCCTGGCCTGATGACAGGTAACAAAGTACATTTTCAGAGAAGCATTAATTCAATTCTTTTTTTTTCTTCATCTTATTCTTTCACTACCCAATTTCTCATGACCATAGAGCCAAGTGGTGAAAACAAGCCCAGTATCCTAAACCCCTCCTCCTCCAGGACTCACGCAGGGACATGACATGAGCATTGAACACCCCCTCTCCAGGAGTGTAAAGACAACTATATCTAGTTGGTAACACTCCACCTACCACACCTACTGCCTTGACTCCTTCCATGTCAAAGAGGTGATGCTCCATGTCCCTAGAGCCAGTTCCTATAGAGCCAAAGTTTGTGAAAATGTATTGAATAGTAAGAAAGGTTAGAGTAAGCACCGATGAACTTGACCGCATTGAATGGTTTATTTGGGTTTTATAGAGATAATATGTGTTGTTCATTGTGATGCTGGAGATTTTTTTATATTGACATGCGGTTAACAGCTCGATGAATAAGGGATGAACTTGATGGTGAAAGTGTCGTCACCATCACTTTCACAATAGGACATCTTTTTCTCGTCCTTTTGCAGAGTGTGAAGTTTGGTGAAGTAAATCCATTTGTAGTCACTGTTGCCATGAATGTGCTGAAGATCATTTTTGATCCATTAAATGAATGATTTTCCAATGCCATTCATCAGATTGTGTGGGGAATGTCTTAAATATATGAGATATGAGATTAGTCTAATTCTAATTATAAGATAAGTTTCATTAGAAAAGTCTAATTCTGTTCATTTTAACTAGTGCGGCACACTGTGCTTACTGCTCATCCTACAGCCCTGTGACTGGGCTGCCTGTCACGTGACAAATGAACCAGAGACTCAAACTTGAGGACACATAGTTGAGCCACAAACGAATAATTTCTGTTTCCTGTCCTGACAGAACTTATGCAGCTGCCATGTGACAAGGGAACGTACTGTGGGAAAATGAAATATCACTCACTGAGAATACTCATTACTCCGTCATATTACATACACTGAAAAAACTAACTTTTGGAGCTAGTAAAATATATTAAATTGGCCTTAATAACTTCTACATTGTAATATCAAGATTCTAGGAGAACTAGCATTTTCTAAGTAAAACTATAAATAGTTACACACTTTATTCATGTGATAAACGCACTGTGTGGGAAACGTAACTTTTTATATGGATTTGTTGATAGTACTTAAGTGTTTTATAGTCATAACATAACAACCTGAAAATAGTGAGTAAATTTTAATCTGAAAAATCCACCTGGGTGCACGGGAACGATGGATGAGACACCGGAAGTCAAGCAAGGCATGGTGGGAACTGGGAAGCCGCGCACATGAGACAAGAGGAGAGAGACGTTGGTCGGCGCATTACCTGGAGTTGCAACGTAAGTTACAGTCTTTCTGTTTGTTTAAAGTTGTTATAGATGCTTACTTTTGATATTTGGACGCGTGTAACATGACGTGGACGACTATTTATGCGAAAGCATCCTTAACTTGTGTAAATGACTGCAAACCGCATTAACGTTGTGTACACATCTTCACACTGCTGTGCTGTCGGTAGCTTAATGTAGCATATCGTGACGCTCCGTGGAGACCTGTAGCATTAACCTGGCCATGAAAGTGAGAAGGTCAAAGATGGAGGTTTACCTGTTGGGCATGTTCTAACGATAGCTGCGCTAGCGGCCGTTTTATGGCAATAATAATTACAAATGCATTAAATTATATGTAGTCTGATGTACCGCCGTATCTACTTAGCGTTACGTCGACTACTAGCTACTGCACTTTACAGCATTTGAGCGAATGCTAATTTAGTTTCGTGTATGTCATCTGGGCTACGGTAATCCACCTCTGCGAACAGCTATGGAGGCAAAAGTAAATAAAACTCTTTAGCAGGTTTAATGGAGGTTTGAGGTTGTGTTTTTCGCAGTGGAAACGTACAGTTTTTTTTTACCAGTGAATATGACCCGCCATCTTCCCAGATAACGGCTAACTATTTGAATTTTGAGCACGGCGTAATGGGCGTATGCAACTTGCAATCCGAGCAGTAGGCAACGCTCCAGATCTCCTGTCTCTCTTATGCATGATATTAATATTGCTGTTCTTTAATGTACACTTAAAAATGAGCATCGTAATTGTTGTTGCAAGGAGAAGCTGGTGTCATCAAACGGTCTGAAAAAGTAATGATATGGTTGTGCAAAAATTGCAGCTTGCAAAGAAAGATGGCCTGCTTTGTTTTGTGAAGCTGAGGTGGGTGAAACTATTGAAACAGGACATACACAAAATGCATCGGTTTTCCATTGTTTCTAGTAACCAAGGATGTGCTTGTGAATCTTGTGTCATTTCAGATCAAGGAAGAATTCAGGAGAATCACAACAATTTCCTTGGAACATACCTTTATGTCCAAACTGGACTACTATACACCTACACTAACTGATTGCCTTAATGAAAATTAAGAGAGGTGTCCTGGGGACCAAGCTGAGGCCGTTACTCGACAAACTAAGTCAGGTGTGTAGAGCTGTACATGACCCAGATTTTTGTCAGAACATAATTGACTGGTCAATTCAAAGATTTTCAGATGTGTGGCACTTCACTGTCCACACTATTTTCCTCTATTGTTACACGAGTATGTTCCTTGAACTATGTAAGCTTTTGCGTTTTCATTTGTTAGTTCATTGTGTATGATTCATAGCTACAATTTCAATTGTTTGGCAGAACGAAGGCATTGAGATGAGACGTGAAACTGTGCTCCGCAGCCTCATACTCTACCTCGGAGAGAAAGAAGAGGAACTATTTGAAGATTGACGGGTAAAGCATGGTTTCTTAAAACGCCACAATCGTTTAAAACTCATACCATGTTTTGAAATAGTTGCGTTGTTACCATTAAGGGACAAGTGTCCTCTCTTCAAAAAATACTATAATTATGTTAATGTTTTCACTTTTTAAACAAAATGATCTTAATCAACTTTAGCCCTAATTATACATATTACATATTAAATTCATTTCAGAATTTTAACCCTTTAAATGCCAATGTTTGTGACATCATCACAAATTTGTTTTAAAATGTACCAACACATGACCAATACATTGACCAATGCTTCAGTGTGGATAATAAGGGGAGAAACTGTGTAAGATAAAGTTAAATGAATATGATTTCAGGAGGGGAGGTAAATGAGAGTTTGCAAAGATGCTAATCTCTATTATTCTAAAATTTTGAACCACTGATCAAAGTAATGTTTAATAATGGTTGTTTTTAGGGCACATGTAATGTTCTAGGATATTTAAATCACTTAATTAAACGATTCAAATGGTTGTATTTCATTTATTTTTATTTCTTAATAGAATTGTAATTTCTGTCATTTTTATGCAGGAGGACAGCCGCAGTGATGCCACTCAGCACATCCTAAAGATTCTGGTTGTCCATGGGGCGGATGGAGAAGATCCAGTGAATGTATCCATCCTTCTTGAAGGCCAGGAGATGTTGCCCGGATGCGGCAATACTGCCAAAGCTTGTGCACTGCTAATGGGACTGATTTATGCCCTCAACCTTGCATACCCCTCACCACTGCGCTACACCTGTGAGGTCTTTCAGAAACTTTTCTTGGAAATGGATGGGATTAAGTTTTTGTCTTTTTCTGTCTTAACTTTTGTAGCCAAGGGAACGGTTTATAATCTCTGCTGCCAGTGTTCCCCATGCTTCTCCATCTTGAAAAAGACTCAAAAGACTTTAGCAGCTAGCTGACTCTCAGCTGTCTCGGACCCTCTGCTCACACAGCAGCTTGTTTTCATTTGGGCCCTTCACTGTCCCTACATTTTGAGGTAAGGTTAAGATTTCAGTCTATAACTTTGCCACTTATCCCTTCACACAATGACATTAAAGTAAACTAAAGATGTGAAGAGTTTAAAGCAGGGGTGTCAAACTCATGTTAGTCCAGGGGCCACATACAGCACAATGTGATCTCAAGTGGGCGGGACCAGGACAATAATATAATAATAATAGAACCACAGAAATCCAAAACACCAGTTTTTTTTTCCCCAATTACATTTTTCACTTTTTAAAATAACATTTATGGCAGGCCGGTTTTGGCCCCCCGGCTTTACATTTGACACCCCTGGTTTAAAGTGCAAAACCATAGTGCTTTTTTGAATGTTGCCGTTGCACTGTTATATTTGAAGAAAAGCACTGTTATAATATTTGAAAAGTGCTGTTTTAGTATTTGAAGAAAAGCTCTGTTATAATATTTGAAAAGCCTACATTTTCCATTACATTCATGTATGTACAGTAGGTCGCACTGTTTGTTCAAAACATGTTTTAAAAACAGGACCTGTTCAGATGTGAACTTTGGTAAATAAATGTTTATTCTTCTATATTCTAGTTGTGTGATTTGTGATAAAAGTATATTATCTGGTCATATTTATCAAAATAAAATAAGTGAGAGACCTACAGTCCTTTACAGTGTTGCAACTTTTTTGCAGTGGCGAGAGGAGCTTGACACACAAGTAGTGTGGTTGAGGTTAAATGGGTGTTGATGAGTCATTTGTTTCCATGATTTAAGCCCACTCATTTTGAACCACATGTCAAAATAATTGTCCAGAAGTTATGATGTGTTAATCCTCCATCTTTTGGCGGGTTAAGATTTTGGTAAAGATTAGACTGGGGCATGGTGACATATAGTGACTGGTTGGATTGTGGTGTCAGATATCAGCCATCACCTAAATACTAGTGAGAAACAGTAAACTAGTAAAAAAAACAATTGATAGACCAATGAAAAGTAGGCACATTAATTACCAGCTGGACTTTGTAGCCCCAACTATCACCTTATGATGTTCATTAGACATTTCACAAAGAGCTCACAAGATGTAACCTTATTCAGAGTACCCATGCAGGCTATCCTCTAGGCCAGTGATTCTCAACTGGTGGGTCGGGACCCAAAAGTGGGTCGCGGACCCCTTTTCAGTGGGTCGTGGTTTTATTTGCTTGTTTCACAAATGCTGATTGAGCATGGCAGAAATTTGAGTCTTTTTGAAAAGACTTCTTGATAGTTGGACTTTTTCATTTCACGTTTGTGCATGCAGCGGTTGAATCTGTGAAAAAAGGCTGAAGTTACTGACTTTTTATGCGTGTTGTGTTACCTTGTGTCCCTAAGATGCACTTTTTGTGCTTTAATTAAGATGCAGCTAGTTGAATGATAAAGGGAATATTTCCCTTTATCATTAAACTGTGATATTGTAAACTATCTCAGGCTCAAACTGCTCCATCTCTTCATTAAATGCATTTGAGAAGTTAAAAATTGTCCTTGTTACAGGGGTAATGGTGGGTCCCAGAGCCAGACCAGTTGAGAAGCTCTGCTCTAGGCCATCTAAGGCATACGCCACACTCGATGATGAAGGGAGAGACATTTGCCCCAGCTGCAACGCCTCTTCCTTTTCTGGCACTTCACTTTCTCCTTTGACTTGGGCTTATCTCCAAAGCCGGTGTGATTGCAGTTCAAAATTGGTGAGGTTTGTCCTGGAGACTGTGACTCTCCGTGGTGTTTTCAAGTAGTCTGAATAACCTTTCTATTGCCTCAGGTGCTGAACCAAGGACCCTGGCCTGATCAAGCCTGGGGGGTAGGCTTTAAAGCGGACCCACCAGTTGTTTCTTAGGCCAGTTGTAGTCATAGTCAGTATTTATCTTCCTTCAAACGTGGTGAGTCGAGTTGATGCTAAAGAGCTTGATTTCGGTCTGATCCGACCACATAACGTTCTCCCAAGCCTTCTCTGAACCATTTAGGTGTTTATTGGTGAACTTCAGATGGGCCTCAAATGTGTCTGCTTCAGCAGTGGGACCTTGCGGACACTGCAGGATTTAAATCCATTCCAGCGCAGTGTGTTACCAATGGTTCTCTTTGTGACTGTGGGCCCAGCTGCCTTGAGATCATTTACAAGCTCCTCCCATGTAGTTCTGGGCTGATCCCTCACCTTTCTCAAGATCATTGATACCCCACGAGGCAAGATCTTGCGTGGGGCCCCAGACTGAGAGTGATTACTGGTTATTTTGTGTTTCTTACATTTTGCAATAATTGCACCAACTGTTGTCTCCTTCTCACCAAGCTACTTGCTGAAGGTCTTGTAGCCCATTCCAGCCTTGTACAGGTCAACAATCTTGTCCCTGACGTCCTCAGACAGCTCTTTGGTCTTTGTGCCCATGGTGAAGAGGTTGGAATCTGATTGATTAACTCTGTGGTCAGGTGTCTTTTATACATGTAACGAGCTGAGATTAGGAGAATTTTCTTAAAGTGAGAGGATTCATTTTTTGTGGCCTCATGGGCACATTGCCAGTCTGTGGGAGCCAGAATTCTTGCTGGTTTGTAGGGGATCAACAAGTCAGCTTCCTAGAAGAAAAAAAACCCCACAATGTGCCGATTCCTCGGCTAGGCAGTAAGTTGAACACACACTTGTGCTGAGCTCCCCTCTGTTAGTCAACTTCGAAATGGAAAGCATGTGCGAAAGAGGTATTTAATTAACCCCAAATACCATAAAGAAACGCAAAACAATGCTAAAATTTGATATACCTTGGCAGCTGTTAACATACGTCAGCGACCTACCCAAGTAAACTCTTTGTTGGAAACCCAGGCGGTTAGAAATTACATTTTGACAATCCCACACATTTAACAACATTGGTAACTCTAGACCAGGAAAGAGACGGTATGGCTGCAGGTTTGGTTCCTACCAAGCAGGAGTGCACACGACACAACTACTTCAATCAACTGAACTTACTTCACAACAAAAACTAATGGGAGACATTTCAGGTGATCGGCATAGTTCACAAAATGAATAATGATATGAGTGAAATACTCATAAATTACAGTTTACCAGATAATAAATGACAGTTTAGCATACATTATCAGTAATCAGAGGTTAATACATACATAAACACTTGTTAAATATGGAAATTTGTACTGTGGCCCAGATTTACTATAATTTGAATTTGAGGCATTTACCACCTAAAAACAACAATAAGTAGTCAACAATATTTTAGAACTTATATTTTAATATTCTGTGAGAACTCAGGACAGTGAATGTCAAATGAATAATAGCACTTAAACATAATCTCAGCGGAGCATGCTGTGTGACGCAGGGCTCCTGTAATAGCTGCACAGCACTGATGCAGGGGTGGGGGTAGGGGAACATAACAAATTACCACCTCTTCTTGCCCTTGACAAGGTTTCCTGATTTTGAACAACCTATTCTTGACAGTGCTCGTCTCAGAACTTGCCTTTTGTGTTCAATTAACAATAGGAACATGTCGTTAGTTAAGGCTAAACTCAACTGTAACCTTGCTCGCTCTTAAATATATCTCCTGTGTAGTAATCCATCATAGTGGGCAGCAGCTCTTGAATAATCCACTTGGGTTCGCATGATTTTACATGTACCAGCAGCTGGCTTGTCTTCACTGCTTGAAGAGATATTTATGGTGAAGTAGCTAAAACTGAATTATCGTAACTCTTGACTCAAGCAAAAAGTGGCACTTTTTTTAGAAACTGAAATCTAAAAGTCAGTGTCACTGTAGAGCTGTTTATTCACTAAACCCTCTCAAATTGTAAAATACATGAATAAATAACATTCATAAAGCACATAAGACTGATATGAGATTGATAAAATAAGCAAGCTGGGGCCAAGTATCCTTGGGCAAGATAATGAACCCCAAATTGCTCCCGATGCTGCGTTCATCTGTGTTTGATTGTATTCCTGATGGTGGCAGGTGGCACCGTGTAGGGTAGCCTCAGCCACCAGTATGAAAGGGTGAATGAGCGCAGTCTGTAGTGTAAAAGCACTTTGAGTGGTCGCAAAGACTAGAAAAGCGCTATATAAGTGCAATCAATTTACTATTTACGTAACTGAAATTAAATAAATTCAAATTCTTCCACAAAATACTTCAAAATAGCTAATCAGCTTGCCTCACTTTTACCTATATAATTGTAGGGATTCCTGAAGGTTGATGTCTGACTGAAACGTAACCATCAGTAGGCGATACAGGCGGGTTTTGTACTATATTTTTGATACTGTCAACAAATTAACACTCATTGCTATAATTATTTACACAAAAGAAAATGGCCATGATACAAATAAAATGATGGGATTCTTATGGGATGATCAGGATGACTCATTTTGTTGTTTGTTGACTCAGTTACATGTTCTTTTTTTGGGAATGTTTATAAAATATAACTATGGGTGGAAAGTCAGTAATTTCTTAAAGCAGGAGGGCTATAGGAGGGAACAGTACATCTGTTTCATCACAAATTCATCTATATTTAGACTAAGACTCTTAATAATTATTATTATGATTATTATTATTATTATCATTAAGAAGAAGAATATTATTATTGTTTTTATTATTATTATTATTATTATTATTATTATTATTATTATTATAATTATTATTATCATTTGAACGCTTACATTTAAAATATCAGACATGGATTCACTAAGAGCTACACAGTCAGTGCACACACAACACTTATTTCTGCACCTGTCTATAAATGTTTGCAGTCTGAAAAAAATGAATTATGCAGACATTTTAAAGTGCAAATATTGCCATAAACCATGCCAAACACTCTATCTAAACCCCCTTCAAAAATCCTTGACCCACACTCCCCTCTGAGAATTTGGAGAGAGATCTTAAAGGTTTGTGCATAACAACTGAAAATAGGAACTAAACTCACTCCTTTTGGTTTCTTCAAATCTCTTCTCCTCAGTAGATAACATGAATTTATTGCATTATGAGCATGGTGCTGAGATATTTTATTATCTGGGCGCCAGATGTTGAATAGTAGATTTATGCCAGAGTCACATTCATTTTCAAGGCCACAGCACGGGCTGGTAATTAGCTGTCATGAAAGAGGCCTTTAAAAAACCACGGCCATCAGACTGAGGAACGCGCAAAACACTGAGAGGAGAAAGACAATTCTGAATGCATATATCCCCTCAGTGTTACAACGGCCCACCTTTTTGTCGACTTCTTTCTTTTAGAGGCTTAGTGGACTGAAGCCTAAAGCTACAACTAAGATATTAGTATCATAAAAAACTACATAGTACCATGAAATGCTATCTTGTTGGGAAGGGCGGCGATACAATTCTCCAAAGTAAACTTTCATTTGAATCCCATGCAGTTTTTCTCAAACAGTTAATTGTTATTTTATCGTTTTTTTTTTTATATTTCTGCATGCTGGCGGCCCTAAACAGCCTTGGCATTGCATAAATTGCTGAGAGCTGAGACTCTTGTGGATTCAATGAGCCCAGTTGTATTCATGTGTGATGATGTTAGTCTCCAAGCAGCCATTTCACGGTGGAGGACACAATTTTAAAACTTGTATAAAATGACCTGCTGTGACCTCTAGGATAATCACAGCCTCGTGAAAATTTACAGCCACAAACTAGAGACATTGACTGATAATTGGTAAAAAACCTTTTGATATCATGGTTGCAGAAGGCCAACAAATTTTCAGCCAATAAAGCTGCACCACAAGGGTCTTGTTCCACATTCACCAGGTTGTAGATTGGTGCAGAAATTATCCAAATTTAATGCAGAACCCATCACATTATTATAGATGTAGTAACTTCATGTTCGTACTAAGAAATCCTTGGTTAAAAAGCATATTTTAATTTAATTTTTTTAATTTTTTATTTCTGACTTTTTTTAACCAACCATCGACAAAGGTACAAGAGTGAATTTTTATTTAGTTTTCTGGCTGATTTACTTACTGAAGGTCTATATATATTTGTGTCTTACAGATTGTTTTTGTTATAAGTGACAGTNGAAAAAAAAAAGTTGTAACTGTTTTGGTACACTTTTGTCCAAACGTTAATAAAAATATTAAACACTAAAAAGCATATTTTTAGTGTTTGAAAGAGAAAATGTAAATTATTTTGTAAACTGGATCATTATTGTGTTATTTAAACAGGTGATAATTGCAAAGTGGACATTCATTTGTACAGCTGTATCATGTATTGGTCATTATTTTATAATGGAAGGAGACATTTAGACACGAATGGAGAGAGCACTTTCAGGAGCGTAGAGGAAATGGCTGCAGAGGCATCAGAGAAATGTGAGGGAACAAGGTTATCCCCCTCCTGGAAGTGTGTCAGTTGGCAAGGGGTGAGGAATGGTGGGGCTGTTCTCCCGTTATCAGCATATAGGTCGCAGCAGATCAGGGTCAAGGGGAACAAGATGAGAGGGAAAGCAGAGGGAGGAGGGGCAGAGTGCGAAGGGAGAAGGACCACACCTGGTGAAGGCACGCTTCAGGAGAGTGGTGGAGCCCATGCTATGCTAACACAAGCCAGGAGAAGCCAAAGCGAAAGATTTTTAGGCAAAGCTGCACAGCCAGTTCTAGCCTTGACATGCGTCCCAACTGACGCAAATACAGTAGGCAAAAACTAAACTGAAGTGTGTTTGTACAGTGTGTGTGTGTGTAGTCTCTGCAGAATGTTGTCAGATGAAGTTAGTTAAACTATATATCACATAAAAAAGTAATCCCTAATTTACTATTCAATCTGTGACAGGTTTTAACCATATTTAATGTCAGTCTGTTAGCCTTTTAACAGCCTTTTTTCACCAAATCCATAATATATGATCAGAATGTTCCGCAGATTATAGATTGCTCAAAGATCTGGGGCCAAAGGTAACTTGTAATTTATATCCACTGTGTACCCTAACCCTATATCTACAGGTTTGCAATTATGTGAAATATTTCCTCCCAGATTTGGCCACAGCTGAACCAGATGGACTTGATCAATGTCTTGATATGAGGTCATAAAAATCCCATTCCTCACTTTACAGCTTTCAAATTCTAAAATGATAAGTGAAGAAAGCATGGGATAAGGATTGTGTAGACAAACTAACTGATGTGGAAAGACATATATCTATATCTGAACACTGTTTAATGCAATTCAGCATTGTACATAGCCTGGCTCCGCCCACCTATGTACTTTCACTCAATTCGATTCAGCTTCTGTACAAATGAAATGAAATACGAAGGTCTAGTTAGGACTCGGCTACATTGTATATAGCAGGGGTGCCCAAACTTTTTCCCTCCGAGGGCCAAAGTAAAAATGTGCCAGTGGGCCGAGGGCCAAATAATGCAATTTTAAAACACAAATAAATGTAAATAATAAAGTTAATTAAATTAATGTTGAAGCATACATTTGCATTCTTCTCCATCAGTGCAAATCCATTTTAAAGAACATTAGCTATCACGAAAATAACAAAGCTTTAGTTTGAAGAACAAAATTGTGTTGATGCTTGGCGGGCCAAATAAAATCGCCCGGCGGGCCAATTTTGGCCCGCGGGCCCCACTTTGGGCACCCCTGCACTAGATAGATGTTACTCTCTTGATCGTTAGTTTCAAGTCTTCTTCAATACAGCATGAAGTTTATTTTCTGTATTGCTGTCTCATCTAGAGTAAAACAGATGATAAAGTCGGGTATGCTTTAGGATGGGGCTAAGTTATGATGAACAGGTCACTACCAGGGTATATTGTGTGTTTTCATCTAAGAACTTTGACCCTTTACAATGTGTTTTCACTTCATCAGAGTTAAGTGAAACATTTCGGATGCTAAAAAAAAAGTCTTAAGTGTTCGGTTTTACCTAATTACACTCAAAGAATCTGCCTGTTCATTTAGCAGCATGATTAAATATTCCAGCTCCTGATCTGTTCTGCGCATGTACCGGCTGCAAAAAAAAAATATTATTATACAGTCAGTGCCTCTAACTTATAATATGAGTCATGCACAGGGATGGTGTGGTGTATTTTCATCATGCAGTACAAAATATTCTTCAAACATCACAATCAGCTGAATCAGCTCTTTGTGCATTTGGACAGTTCATAGATCTGATGTCAGAACTGTTCCATTAGTGAGACAAAGGTGACACGGAACATTTCACGGAACTAAAACAAGGTCGTTGTTGAAATAACATGCAATAGTTCAGGCACAGAGCTTGTCAGAGAGATGAATAAACACAAAACATTAAACGTTATTTTAAGCAGCACATAGCCGTCATTTTCTGCTTAGACACCCAGTGATGTGGTCTAATAGCAATTTTTTGTACCCATCATGTATGAACAACTTCACATTTT
>CAFUXE010000279.1:557008-618849 GCA_903364295.1 Serranus cabrilla | reverse complement strand
CATAAAAACACCATGTTAAAAATGGCCAAATTTTCAAAAAGTCATATCATAGCATGTCGTTTTTTTTTTTCCACCAAATTTTCAACTATCTTAAAAATGTACTAAATTCGCAGTATAGCTTTATTAGAGTCTGTTGATGCGTGTCAGGGTGAAACTTTTTGAAAAAGGACAGAAACACACCATATTATGACGTGTTTTGTCAAAAGTGGTCAAACTTTAAAATTCCTTAAAACCCCTAAAAATGCTTAAAATGTCACAATTTCCGCGTGTTGATACATTTTAGAGCATAATATATCCAGAAATGACAGAAAAACACCATGTTGTAAAATGGCCCAATTTTCAAAAAGTCATACTATAGAATGTCTTTCTTTTTTTTCCCGCAAATTTTCAACTTTATTAAAAATACACCAAATTCGCAGGATAGCTTTATTAGAGTCTGTTGATACATATTAGAGCATAATATATCTGGAAATGGCAGATAAACACCATATTGTGATGTGTTTTGTCAAAAGTGGTCAAACTTTAAAATTCCTTTAAACGCCTAAAAATGCTTAAAATGTCCCAATTTCAGTGTGTTGGTACATATTAGAGGCTAATCAATCCAGAAATTACAGAAAAACACCATGTTAAAAATGGCCCAATTTTCAAAAAGTCATACTATATAGCATGTCGTTTTTTTTTTTCCAGCAAATTTTTAACTATCTTAAAAATGCACCAAATTCGCAGGATAGCTTTATTAGAGTCTGTTGATGCGTGTCAGGGTGAAACTTTTTGAAAAAGGACAGAAAAACACCATTTATGATGTGTTTTTGTGAGAGTGATCAAACTTTAAAATTCCTTAAAATGCCTAAAAATGCTTAAAATGTCCCAATTTCAGCGTGTTGATACATATCAGAGCCTAATATATCCAGAAATGACAGAAAAACACCATGTTGTGAAATGGCAAAATTTTAAAATGCTTAAAAATGCTTAAAATTGTCTTGTTATACTCTGTTGATGCATTTAGTAGTTTAATTTGTTCAAAAATGACCGAAAAATACCATATGATGGGATGTAAAAAATCTGACAAAAATGTCATACTATAGCATGTCAATTTTTGTCAAAAATGGCAAAATTTTAAATGCTTCAAAATTCTTAAAATTGTCTTGTTATACTCTGTTGATACATTTAGTAGTTTAGTTTGTTCAAAAATGAAACACCATATGATGAGATGTCAAAAATCTGACCAAAAAGTCATACTATAGCGTGTCGATTTTTTTTCCATGAAAAGGTCATAACATTTTAAAATTCCCCAAATTCATAGAGTAGCTTTTTTAGAGTCTGTCGACACGTGTTATGGTATAATTTTTAGAAACAGGGACAGAATACACAATTTTATGAGCTTTCCAAAAACTGGAAAAAGTCATACTATAGCATGTCGATTTCTGTCAAAATAGTAGTTTTTTTTAAAATACTTAATAATGCTTAAAATTTTCTGATTATACTCCGTTGATACATGTAGTAGCATAGTTTGTCGAAAAATGACAGAAAAACACCAATTATAGGATGTCCAAAAACTGAAAAATGTCATGGCAATATGTATAAATCATGACAGGCTATGAAGAATGTTTTGAAAGCTCTTCTTTGCTGTTGTGTGATATGCTCGTGGAAATCTCTTGACATCTGTATCTTGATGATTACGCGTTCGATGTCATAGTCTCTCATCAGCACTTCAGTGCACGAAGTGGAGTACTTTTCAAAACAATCTATGTAACGGCATTACAATGCAATGATTATATAACATAAAATAACAAAAACTGCTGGAAAAAAAAAAGTGTTCACTGTGATGGATTGCAAGTTTCACGTCTGCAGGTTTCAGCATGAAATGATTCCCAGAGGTACCCAAAGGGATTGAAAAATCTTTTTAACATTTTAAACATATTGTATTATTTTTTCATTCCCTCTCAGATTGCTGGCCAATCGTCGTAAGAAGAACTTCTGGGGTTTTTCTGTTAACTGCACAGGCAACGAGGCCGACCTGTCTGACTGTAAGCTGGGCCGGGAGATACAGCTGAAGGGCAACAGCACGTGTGAAAAAGGCATGCCTGTAGTGGTCAGCTGTGTGCCTGGACGTGCCTTTGCTCCCAGCGTCAGCACCGGCTTCAGGAAGGCCTACAGGGTGGAGGTAGGTCAGATGGTGCACACTTGGCTGCACAGCAGATCAATGCAGTTCTCTCGTCCTCTATATGTCGTGTTTGTGTGTAATTTCAGTGTTAAAATGGACAACAGGGATCTTTCACTGTTTATGTGGCCATGTGCAACACTTCAATCGAGTAACTGAATGTACAGCCAGTTCCCTTACTTATTACAAGAGCACATATTGAAATAATGAGGCAGAAAGGAAAACTGGGCTTCAGTTACAATGTATGCCACTGACTCTGTCATGAAAACAAGGTCGGTTAAGGTCACTAAGTACACAGGATTGTGGTGATTTTGTTAGACTGAGCAGAATCAGATGTGTGGAAATACTGAGTGTTTCTAATAAGGAAGAGAACAGTCGTGTATTCTGTTAAGAGTTATCCCATCTGGAGGGCTGAGTCTTCTCCTGTGGGAGAACAACTATAAACTGAAAAATATCAACAAGCTCTTCAGCATGTCAGTTTATGGTACCAAATGGCGGATTCGTTTCTAACACTTCAGAGTTGTTGTGACGTTTCTTGGATAAGTTCTGAATTAGACTCTTTAGCTAATTCATTATTATTTTCAGAGGGAAAACATACATGTGATTTTAGACTGCTAATATGAAATTCAAAATCTGGGTGCCAACCAGATATGTGTCTTACAATATATAAACCATAAAAAATGTTTCATGTAAATACAGAGCTGGGTAAGCACAGGATACACTTTACTATAATAATTTTTTTTTAGTTGAGTCCAGCACTGGATTACAGCATTTCACACTCATTAAATAATTGGCCCTTTACCCTTTACATCTGGAAACGTTTGAATGGCTGAATGATAAACATCTGTCTTTGTCAGGTTTTTATTGTTTTACCCAGTTATTACAAAGATAACACTTTGTTTTCTCTCACACATCGAAAACAAGATATATAAACATAGATCTCATAAAACAAGGAGTGCCCGGTTCGCTATACTTTCAGCTTGTTTAACGTACATTTCTTATGCAGTTAGAAGAAATGAGTGCACTATAGTGTGTTTATTTATCTTTGGAAAAATATATTGTACATACTATACAGATGTTGTTGAAGACCCTAGCTGTAGATCTTACAAATCACGATTTGAATTTGAAAGACTGCTTTTTTTGTAACATTTCATTAACTTTAGTTTTTGGTGGACTCTTTTTGTAGCAACCCTTAGTGCGTCTAAGAGGCGGAGCTATGATTGGCGAGGGCCGAGTGGAGGTATTGAAGAACGGGGAGTGGGGCACAGTGTGTGATGACAACTGGAACATTCGAGCTGCCACCGTGGTCTGTCGAGAGCTGGGGTTCGGTAGCGCCAAAGAGGCCCTGACTGGTGCCCGACTGGGACAAGGTATGACCCACATATTTTTTGTTTTTATTTTTTAGGTGGATTTAGTCCAAAGAAACTATAAAAATCCGGCTGGACTAAGTACAAAAATGCCTGAGAAACTTTTGATGTAATTCAGGGAGTATCTTGTTTTAAGTCCAAGTCGCAATATCCAATAATATCCGGCATCAGTAGGGTTTTAGAGGAACTCATGTAAATATTCTGGTGGTACACGCCTAACTTCATACACTGGAATATCGGAGACCACAGTCTTGACTCTCACTCCCACAGGTAGACTGTAACAGTCCCACCCTTGCATTCAGGGATCTTTTCGAGATCATGTTGAACTTTGTTCGCAGGCTTTTAGCTTTGATGACATTTCACATTTACAGCACTTAATCACTCGACAAAAGTCCAAGCCGATCTTCAGGCAGAACCCTGACCCAGCTGTGAAAATGAAAGGTGTGGACGGAAACAAGAGACCCCCACCTCCACTTATCTTTGGCCTTTGTATCACCACCTGTTTTTGTCTCACTTCAATCAGCTCAGACCTTAAGTCAGCGTATTAATACACCGGAGAATGTACGGAGTAGCACATTAATGCTTATACCTTGACCCAGACCCCGATTCTGTGAAATGCAATATACCACAGCCTTATAAGAATCATGTGTGCATTGGATTAGTTGTCCTCTCCACTGCCTTCTTCTCACGCCAAAACATAAAAATATTCCAGAAGGAAAAACAGCCTTCATGGGTTTCAGAAGAGGAATTCTTTGTTGGAGAGTGCACAAGGTTATTTGAGGTATGGATTTCTTTATGAGCTGACCACTGGATCCAAAAAGGGCGGCACACACAGACCATGGACTTGAAATAGCTGATTGTGTTTGTTTTCTGAAGTCATTGAAGTGGACCAAACAAGAAAGTGATTAAAGTTAAACTGGTGTTTTCCAGATTTGTATGTTGTCGTTTTTAGGCACAGATCTTATACAATCTTATTTTTCTCCACTGGCTTCCTGTCTGTCTCAGTGTCTGGCTGTACTTTGAGATCTCACATCACTAGAGACATTCCTGCTCAGTCACATGGGAAGAAAACCAGCATGGAAGGAGTACTCACACATGTTATTATGGAAACTCCGCTACACTGGGATAACTTTTTTTACTTGAAAAAAAAAAAATGCAGAAAGAGAAACTTTATGTTTTTTACAGGCCTCAAGTGTCTCGTTTTCATTTGACATAGCTGACTGCGTGTTTCCTTTGTGCTGTAATTCTAGGGAACAGGAAATCTGATTTTAGCCAGACTTGTTGTTCTAAGAAAACACACAAGCAGGAAAGGTTTTACTCAGGAAAAGTAGACAGGATTGTTTACTGAAATCATTGTGTAACCCAAAGATCAGCTTTCTTCTCCCCAGTTAATAGATGACTCTTCTTTTCTGTACCATGCTAATGCTCCAGCTGTTTGTCCAGTTTGTATTCACAGTCAGTTTAGTCATAAATTCAACAGAATGACTAACATGTTGTATGTGTGTGATGTGTTTGTCTCCCCGTAGGGATCGGGCCGGTCCACATGAACGAGGTGGAGTGCTCTGGGTTTGAAAAGTCACTGACTGAGTGCTACTTCAACCGTGACTCTGTGGGCTGCAGCCATGAGGAAGACGCAGCGGTCAAGTGTAACGTTCCCGCTATGGGTTTCAACAAAAGAGTGAGTACCTCTTTCTGTCTCTGTAGCATTAAAAATAAAGACTTGTATAGAACTGGAGGACACAACTGTTTATTTCTGTCCTTAGCTTCGGTTGAACGGTGGTCGTAATCCCTATGAGGGTCGTGTGGAGGTCCTGACAGAGAGGAACGGCTCTATGGTGTGGGGCACAGTGTGCAGTGACAGCTGGGGGACCATGGAGGCCATGGTGGTGTGCAGACAGCTGGGCCTGGGCTTTGCCAGCCATGCGTTCCAGGTATGGTATAAATGTTCTTCACATCTGCTTCCAACAAATCAATTTTAAGATGAGCTTATCTTCACTATCTTCACAGGCTTTAAGTATAAAGGGGGTACTTTTGGCTAGACTCTGGTATATCTGATATATGTATTCACTCACACTTTGAAATGATTATGTAAGTTTTGCTTGTTGTTTTCTTAAACATTTACTTCCATTTAGAAGGTAAAGTCAAGTCACTAAACCACCATTCGTTGTGTGAATGTGATATACACTGGATCCTGCAAAAATGGCGGGTTATAAGCTAAATAGCTAAACTTTTATTCAAACTAGCTTGTGATAAACACACTTACTTTATTGGTGAAAAGCTGGTAATATATTGCAGAATTCATGTATAGTTTTATATTTTGTTCCATTACATTTGATTACTTACAGAACCACATTAAAAACACATAAAAAAGTGAAGCTAATATGACAAAAGAAGGCCAGAAGCCACAGATTTATAATTTGGATTAAAAGGACAATATAAAAAACATGAATTGGCTACATCAAATACATATACTGCATGTATACTGATTGTTTTGAAGCTTTTCATCATATCGCATAATCAACATAGCCTGTGTGTGTGCGTTTTATTTTCTTCCTCATGTTATTGTACCAGTGTTAGTAACTTTAGGTAATAACTAAGATAATATACCTGCATTATTAATTTAGATTGGACATTATATGAAAGTTGCAGCAATGTGTGACGTGGATAAGATAAAACGACTCACTGTACAGCTGGGTTAGTGTGCTTACGTGTCAGTAAGTGGATGCCTTTAACTCTCACTTTAACAGTGCTGAGCTTTATTGATCCTGGAGGGCAAAATAAGGTTGTCTTAGAAACTTCAAAAACGCACAATCAGTGCAGAAAGCGGGGTCAGTGGTGGTAAACCCTTTGGCACAGATGAGCTTTAAAATCCTCAGCGGGAGCGATAGGGAAAGCTTTGGTTCACTGTTTGAAGTTTAGTGATGCTTTCCTCTGTTAAAGCCCGTGGCATGACTTGGCAGCGTCACAGTACTGCCCTGCTTACGTTTACCTCTTGCTTTTTAAAGGAGACCCCCATCACTCCCTTCATGTCATGAGGTGAGAGGCTGGTAAAGTTAAAGACCCCCCCTGTGTTCTTTATACATTTCTATTTTAAAAGCAGCACTGTATCTGTGGTTTAAGATGATATAGGTGCGGAAAGTATGTGTGAATCATGAGGACATTCATGGATAACAGCATGGGAATTTTAACGAGTGGAATCTGTTGGAGGCTGTTGATCTCACTAAAGTGTTAGGGACAATTATGTGTAATGCACTTCTAATGAACCCACACATAAACAGGCCATCACGTGTTTGCAGTCACTGCTTGAGCACTAGCTCTTTAGTCAAATACAGTTCAACATTGGGGTTTTTTAGTGTAAAATAAATGGTCTACTTGTGATTAAATTAGAAGTAGCTAATTTTGATTATTTGACTATTTCACTATATACAGGAATACATGATTTAAACATAACCGGGTGCCAAGTCAAATAATCAGGTCAAAGTATGATTATAATATGTCCTTTGTCACCACATACAGTTAGTTGCCATTACATAAGACTTCTCATGTTAACGGTAGGTTAAGGAGTGATAAATGTCTGCTCTTTGTTATCGTAGCAGTGCAGAGACTTGGTCTCTCCCTCCACAGACTCTTTCCTGTCTGAATTTTAAATACTTCTCCAGGCAAACCCCACCACCAGATGGAACAAATGATACATACCTTAAACCAGTGATCCTCAACCGTTTTCAGTGGGTCTTTACCTGGGAAAAAAAAAAAAATCCTGTGGTTTTATTTTGAAGGGGATTTCAAATTTCAATTTCATTCTCATGAATCCTCCACTTCCTTGGAAGATGTCGGAAAGTATGAGGCTTGGGTTTTTTTACGGGTCATTTCCCTGCGGTCTGTAAAAGCTGTAATAAGGCTGAGTCAGGACTGTGAGGACATCAGAGCACCCCTTGCTGTGTGATGGATCCTTTGATTAGATTTGCCCTGTGGGATAGCCGGGATAACATGTCTGCAAATTAAACACGGGAGGAAACTTAATTTTGTGTTTCTGCTTTACTTTCCAAAACAGTTGGTGCAACATGATCTTCATCTGTTTAATTCCAGCTGACTCAGGCATAAACGGATAAACCTATGTAACCAATGTGTAGATTTAAGACTTTATATAAAGTGAGATTTAAAGGAATAGCACACTTACTCTTTCTATCAGACTCAGATGAGAAGATACACATCACCTTTTGTACGGATTTAAGAAATTTGATGTTTTTATATTTTTTTAACAAGCTGTTGAAAGGTGGATTCTGTTACCTGTGTTCCCTTGTTTCCAGTCTTTGTGCTAAGTTAAACTCAAAACGTTAAAACATTATATGATCTGGAGAAACCCCACATCATATTACACGTGTTACAGGTCTGTCCAACCCGCTGAGAGACAGCCTAATGGACTTCGGGTCAGTGATCTCTATTTTCTGTGCTTCTCTTTTATCAGGAAACTTGGTACTGGCAAGGAGATGCCTCATCTGATGCAATTGTGATGAGTGGAGTGAGATGTTCAGGAACTGAGTTAACTCTGGATCAGTGTCTACATCATGGGAAGCATATTCTCTGTCCCAAAGGAGGTGGACGCTTCGCTGCGGGGGTCTCCTGCACTCAGAGTAAGAAACCGTAGCATACAAATACTGTATACGATCAGAATTGTAGTTTTTTATGAAAGACATTTTGACATGGCACAGGTAGAAAATCACATCATAAAATGAATGCTTCAGCTAATGAAATTTAGCTGCTCAAGTTTGGAGTTTGACCACTTTTTTGCTTCCTCCCACCCAGGTGCCCCAGACTTGGTCCTCAGTGCACAGGCTGTAGAGCAGACCACCTACTTGGAAGACAGACCCATGTATGCGCTGCAGTGCGCCCATGAGGAGCACTGTCTGTCTAGTAGTGCTGACAACGCCGACCCCAACTCCTACCGCCGCCTTCTCCGCTTCTCCTCCCAGATCCACAACAATGGACAGTCAGACTTCAGGCCGCGGGCAGCACATCACTCCTGGGTCTGGCATGAGTGTCACAGGTGAGACCTCAGTGAGACCTTGTTTTTGGGGGGTAAAAGGGAAATTAAATGAAATCATATGGAATGGATCTTAAATAATAATAACAAACATCCAACTGTCCTTGAAATCCCTACATCCCACTGGTGATTGGGCTTTTTCCTGTACTTCTGCTGTGAAATATATTTTCAGTCATGGATAAGTGCATGTATGTTATTGTGGAGCTGCTTAATATAGGTGAATATACAATGTTTCAACGTTGTGTTTTTTCCCTGACCAATCCAGACATTACCACAGTATGGAGGTTTTCACCCACTATGACTTATTTAGTCTAAACGGCACTAAAGTGGCAGAGGGACACAAAGCCAGCTTCTGTCTGGAGGACACTCACTGTGATGAAGGTAAATTATCTTTGTCTTTTTCATTTTTATTATAAACTTTGTACCAGTGCTACTAAGTCCTGGTTTGAAGTAATATTTTCCCCAATAATAATGTATTGACTCATACAAAAGTAATCCCTCTAAGTCATCACTTATGACCCACTGGAAAGGTGTCTGTCCCAGCAGGGAGCCTGTCCTCTGCCTGAATGTTCTCTTTTCATTACTTCGTCTGTGAATGGCTTGATACCAAAACAAAAACTGTGCTGCATGCTGACAGGTATCCAGAAGAGGTATGAGTGTGCAAACTTTGGGGCACAAGGCATCACAGTTGGCTGCTGGGATACCTACAGACACGACATTGACTGTCAGTGGATTGACATCACAGACCTGAAGCCCGGCGACTACATCTTCCAGGTAGAACATTGGGTTCTTTCAGTCTCGCCATAGTAGATACAACCCATCTGCTGCTGGAAAGACCGTCTCATCTCCAGCCAGCGTGGTCTTATAGACAAAACAGATACCAAGACTTTCCCTGCATCTGCTTTTGTTTCAGCCTGAGTACACTTTTATTCAGACTTTAACAAGGGGTTACTGAAGGACACAGACCCTTCTGACAGACACTTTGGCTGCTTTAAAAACCACATTTCCAATATCTGGTTTGCAAGACATACTGACAGCCTCCAGTAAAAAAGCACCTTTCTAATGTATTATTCTTTTCCAGACAGTTAGGTCAATCTGCCACTATCTCAATCTACTGCCAATCTCTAAATCTGTTATTCGGTCCTTTGTAGTTTGTATAATAGGCCTTTCAGACCGGGGGCCGGTGCCCGGCCGGTTCGGAGCCGGTGCTCGTGCTGGTTCGCAGTGGTTCAACCTGCGAACCAGCTCCGAACCCGTTTGCTTTCACACCGGCTTGAGAACCGCGTGATTACGTCACAGTATACGTCTAAATACGTCTCCCCTCACTCTGCAACTAAAATAACAACAACGGCAGCAGAATACAATGTTACAATGTTGCTCCTGGCTATTCGAGCCGACACCGGCACCCAAACACCACTGACAACACATGCCTGTTGCTCGTCTTGATCGCCATGGACAGCGGTTACGTTTTAATAACACTGTAAGCTATTGATAGCTCGCTAACGCCGGCTAGCGCCGACCGGCTCGCTAACGCCGGCCGACTCCCTAACTATTCATTTCTTTTGATACGTTTTAATGCAATGTTAGCGAGCCGGCCGGCGTTAGCGGCCGTATCAATAACACTGCATTCGTATTGCCGTGTAAGTCACGATAACCCCGCCCCAGCCCCTGACGGAAGTGGTTCGCGGTTCAAGACCAGCAAAGAGTTGGTGCCGCTGTGGAACCAGTTTTTGCGGCCGGGAGCCGGCTCTCCGGCGGTGTGAAAGCAAAGAACTGGTTCGCAACTAGGCACCGGCCCGGCACCGGCCGGGCACCAACCCCGGTGTGAAAACCCCCTAAGTGAATGAAAAGGTTTCTTTCAGATATTTTAACAAATATTATTTTTTTCTCTCTCAGGTTGTGATAAACCCAAATTATGAGGTTGCAGAATCAGATTACACCAACAACATTATGAAGTGCCGTTCCCGGTACGATGGACAGCGGATATGGACATACAACTGTCATATAGGTGAGTTTATTACTGTATAAAAATCTTCTCAGCATCTGGGTCAAATATATATATATAAATATGTGTGTGTGTATACACACTATTCACCTGATGTAGATGTAAAAATACTTTATACTAGTATTACAGGGTTAGAATCAGGAGTTTAACACTGATAAGATCATTAAAATTGAGCATTTCAGCATTCCATTTCAAATCTATGCTCAACATGATCCAACAAATCAGTGTTACTTTCCTAACGCTTTTTATCTGCACTATGTTTATTAAACACTTTGTCACTGAAACTATTAAACAACCATAAAGTTAGAGACAATTTGTAGTTTTCATATTTTTATGTGATTTTTCAATATTAAATGTTACAATCAACTCTTCTTTTCCCTGAAATGAGTCAAGGGATGCAGTAAGTCTTCAAGTGACCAACATGGTAATTCGTAGAGATATACCATAGACGAGTGATTCTCAACTGGTGGGCTGGGACCCAAAAGTGGGTCGCAAAACCGTTTTCAGTGGGTCGTGGGCCTTTACTTGGGGAAAAAAAATCCTGTGGTTTTATTTTGAAGGGGATTTTGAGCCTGGCGTGGAGTCTTCTCACTACTTCTCACTAGTTGGACTTTTTTAATGAATGCATGAAAGCTGTTGAGTCTGTTAAAATAAGATATGTTGTGATATCTCAGATGCACTTTTGTTTTTTTTATTAAAATGCAGCTTATTTAGTGTAAAAGGGAATATTTCCATCTCTAGCATCACATTAAACTTCTGTTGTGTTGGCATACAGTTATTCTGTACCATCCCAGGTTCAATCTGCACCATCTTTTCATTAAATACATTTTAGAAGATGAGAATTTACCTCGATTTTGGGTCGCGGCTTGTCATTACGGGGTGATGGTTGGTCCCAAAGCCAGACCAGTTGAGAACCACTGCCATAGACAAGTGCTGTCTCACACTGTCTCCACATCGGGCACAAAAGATCATTTCAGGGAAACATTCAATTTCAGTATGACAAAAAATAAAATCCTTATTTCATCTTTTACTAAATAAAAACATATATTTCTCATTGTATGGCATCCCCTTTTCAGAGGCAAGATTGGGACAAAATAACAGTACAATACAGTACAGTACATTGGCAAAGGGCCTAACATTTCCAAAGCTTCAATTAAAAACTTTCCCCAAGCTTTCTCAATTGTGGAGAAAGAAAGAACTTAACCAACACTGGCAACAAGGTAGAAGGTAGTTTTGTATTATTTAAAGGAAAATAATAAATATTAAACACAACATCTTGAAACTTGTTTACAAAAAATAAACATTTTAAACTGGACTTTATAAAATATCTATTGAGTCCAGCATAACATTACTGTTACGCATTTTTCTTCACAAATAAAATGCTGGCTTTCGAAAATAATACTCAGTAATACTTAATAGTGTTACAGTTTTTTAACAGATCTGACTCTGTTAATGGATCTACATTACATTTGTCAGTTGGAGTTGTGCACTCCATATAAAAATCTGGCTATAATTACAGCACACAATGTAACATGTTCCTTTAACAAAATCCTGAGAATTAATCTGTGAAGGAATTGTATATCAAGAAAAGAATAATTACTATTTACAGAGAATAATGCATCACCTGGACAAGGAGGAAACAAACACAATCCCTGCCTGGAAATCAAACAACCTTTAAACACTTTAGTTTCAAGGCAATATGCAATCAAATCAAAACAAGCTTAGAGCTTTCTCCAGTTTCTGCAGTGCCTTTTCTATTCAAAAATCATCATTTTTCTAAAATGAATTATTAGTGATCCTAACAGTAACCAACAGGAACCACGACAATAATATCCAAAAGGGACGTTCACCTACAGAACAGTAACTTTGAGGCTGGTTGTGATTCAGCAGGCTGAATGCTGCTCATGTGTGCCAGTCTCCTTCACCATGCTAACGAGTTAAACCGATCAGTGAAGAAGGCACACAGTACTGGACGGCGGTCATACTCATCATAATCAGCTGCTGTACATGGTCACTCCATCGAATGGCGGCAGAACTCTGCTGGACCTTTCTGTAGAAAAGAGAAAGCCTGTCAGGTGATAATTTAAAAAAACATCCTATAACAACTATGGGACACAATCCATTTCCTAGCCGATATATTCCAAAATAATTAGCTCACTTTCCTCACAGCTAAGACAGAAATGAATGAAGAACACATGATATGCAATTGCTGGCAATATGTTTATATGTAAAAATGAAATTTAAATCTCCATATTAAATCTCAATTTAAATGTAAAATAGAAATCTAAATATTACATTTAAAAGCATCATCTAACCTAACCTTTTAGACAAAACTTTGCGTGACATTGAGAGCCCTCGACTTCGGTGTCAATGAATAAATATAAATAAAATATTTATCTAGATGTGACAGCTACTGGTCACATAATCACATCGTGGGGTTGTTATCATCAGTAAGGCTTGTTTGGATGGTCCAATTTTCATGAGTACAAAACAGTACAACCACCTTCAATTCAGATTTGTTTGACCAGGAGCTTTAGCATGTGTATCATGTTCCACAGTTTCATTTAATCCTTCTTTTCTGGTTGGATTTCACAGGTGGCACACGGAGTTCAGAAACAGAGGATTTGTTCCCTGGATTGCTGAACAACCAGCTTTCACACAGGTAGACCAAAGATGGCCGACACAGACAGACGGACATTAGGAAAGCATATATTAATATTTGACAACCACTAGAGGGGGCTGTACGGTTTTGCTTCCTTGGAGCCGTGCTGGATTGTTGTTGGGCCCTGAGCCCAACAGGTACAACGGACAATGAAATGCTTGCTTACTAAATCTATTACCCACATTCAGCTGTAAAAAAAAAAAAAGAAAAAAGTGTCCTTATCTTTTAGTGCCTGTATTGTCAGTGAAATGTAGGTTTTGGCCTGGTGCTAACTGGGGTAGATGTCAGGGAGGGTTAAAGCCAAATAACTTCTTTAAGTTAGAAATAACTTACGCCAGCTAGGCCAAAATTTCAAGACTTTGGGAAAAGCCTCAAACCAAAAACCATTTGATGAGACATTCACCTTAATGTTGAGTTTGTTAGGGATGGAAAATAGTCTACTGCTACACCTGGTGCTAAAATGAACCATGCACTGTATGTTTTCCCCAAATTAGTCTAATTGAAAGGGGGTTGTTTTGTCACACTTGCGTCTGCAGTATTAATGAGGCTTTAACTAGAAAGATTATTATAACTGTAGAGAAAATGGTAAAAATCTTTGACAACAACACAACTGACAAGACAAAAAACTCCTGTTTTTATACTGTATTTAATTTTCTACAAAGGATGATAATCTGTAACCAAAACTGTAATATAGGCTACCTAAAGTTGGATTTATGTTTTCTGTCAGGGCCCCTCCAGTGCTCAACAGATCTATACCACCAGTTGCATGGATTTGTTTCCTACAGTATTTCTGACAATCTGTGAAGATTTTCAGTCATTGTCAGAATTGGGTAGGAACGTGCTTATGTTTTTATGTTTTATTTATTATTATGTTTTCTTGGTAAACACACATGTTCATGTTCATGATCTGTGCATCCCCTCTGCTTCTTTCCTCATGTCAGAGTTTTGTTTCATTATTACCATCAGGGACTATGATAACATTGTGGATGTACTGTAAAGCCACACATGTATGTGAAAATGCATTTTTAATTGTTTTGTGAATTAGTTTTTTTTAAATGTAGCAAATTCAAGAATCCTTCATTTTAAAAGAGTACTTGTTGCCTGCTGCCTGACTGGTTTTTTTTTTTATGTAAGAACGAATGTGGAAAAGCATTACATTTTTGAAATAAATATTGGTGAAAGCAGAGTCCAATTTATATGATGAACTTTTTATAATGGTATAAATTGTTTACATGTTTTATCCCAAGTTAAGTGTTCTGATCACTGCAGTAGGTATAGTTTGACCATAGAGTTTGACACAGAAGGGAAAGAGAATCGTATTTCCAATAACTCCTCAGTCTGTTCACCTTTATCAGCCGACAGTGTGTGTTTGTCCCTTCAGTACCGCTGCACTCTGCCTCGTCCCTGCAGCCCCAGGGCTCTGGTCACCATCCGCCTGGCAACAGCACAGTCAGTCCTCGGACGCTCCTTCACTGGCTGGATGAACTCTGGATGACGGCACAGAAACAACCATCTGATCTACATCATCCAGTTTTTAAACAAAAAACTAAGTCCTAGACTAAACATTAGATACCACAGAAAAGCTCCCCGATTTTATCAAAATAAAGGCATTGTTATTTTAGATATCCAACACACCAAATCAGGCATATTATTCCAAATAGCTACAGTGATCAAATAAACTACCTGCTCGTCTGATGGCTTTGCCTTTGGATTTTTTACTGCCTTTAGCCAGTTCTCTCGTCTTCAGCATGGGATGGCAGATGGAGAGGGCGTGGAGTGCTGCAGATGACATTGCTGTATGTTAGCGCATTCATCTTTTAACCTCAACTTCATTTGTACAGTGAGGACTCATACCTGCAGTCTCACTGGAGAAAATCCCCAGGGCATGTGTGTCGTCTACCCACTCGATCTTCATTCCACCATCACTGCAGCGGACAGGAAAGCACTTAAGCACAGAGTTTGGTAGTTGGAGCAACAGTTTGGAATCTTTTAAGGTATACTTCACACCCAAAATGATCATTTGTATGCATGAATTGCTCGTCCTGTGCTACCTTGAATTTGTGAAGAAAATTTTTTTCTTGCATACTGATCGGCTGTGCCTTCAGTGTGAGATTGGCTTGTAAATGTGAATACGTTCCTGATAAGCAAGTGGCACCTTGCTAGTGTATGAATGGGTAAATACTGATCTGTAGTGTAGAAGTGCTTTGATTGATACAAATGCATTAACATGCATTGTTTTGCTAAATCCTTAGTACAACTCTGATTCAAAAAAAGTTACATTCAGTTGAATACAGGACAAAGACAAGATATATTATGGTCTGGGAAACTCTTATTGGTAAATATATTATGCTGTGAAGGAAGAGCAAGAAAAACAAAGTTCTCTTCGGGAAATCAGGGTGACAAAGGGGAACTGATAATATACAAAGATCTCTGTTCGCACCTGTAGTCTGTGAACGCGTCCAGGAGGTCATCTGTTTTGAAGGGAGGTGGGAAGTCATAGATCTCGATCACATGGCGAAGCGTATCGGGGCTGACACACACATTCTCATAAATGGAGTAGTCATTGTGAACGTGCTGAATGGAAACAGTGACTGTCTCTTTCAGATGAGCCTTAATCTGAGAGGACAAACACAAAATAATGTATTACAATTTGTGTTAATGTCGTCTTGACATGTAAAAGTTTAATGTAATATGAATGTTAATCAAAACAAGTGCAGAGCAATGGGAAAGTATCTTAGTGATAACAGATGCTAATAATAAAAATATATAATAGAAATTTAAAAAACAAAAGCAGGCCTACCTCCTCAGTTACATCATCAATGTCTGAGCCTGTGTCTTCTGTGCCCTTCTCATCCTCCACAGTCATGTCAGTGAAGCAGGACACAGTCTGTTCCCACTCTGCGGACTCAGCTTCATGCAGCGTCAGCACCAACTTCTGTTTCTCTTCCTGAGGACAAAGTGCTGAACTATCCACAACATGGTTGAGGACACCCTGCTCTACACCAGGGAGACATTCCTCTCTTGATGTGGATGAGAACTTTGTTTTTTCTGTAGTTTCCAGACAGACAGCAGAGTCAGATGAACTGCTAAGGCAGCTGCAGCTACCTGAAGCTGAACAGGGCACCTCCTGGTCTCCTGAGGGTGCTTGTGGGCTCTGTAAGGACAGTCTCTCCCGGGCAGCTCGTGGCATGTAAAGGGGTTTGTCCGGCCTCTTAGGTCCTCTGCTCCGAGGTGTGGTCGAACATTTAGGCTTGGAGTTGCCATCTATTTCCTCCCTGCTTCTTGAAGGCTCTTCACACAAGCTGCTCTCACAGTCACCATCTGCCTCTAACTCACCCCTACAGAAAATACGTCTTATTCAAACATATTCTACAAAAATACAAATGTAATTTAAACTAAAAGACTTTGGGCTTGAGAAAAAACATACACAATGAAACAAAGACCAAGAAAGGCCTGTATTTCTTATTATGTCAACGTCAAAGTGCACATACTAACCAATACAGCAAATTTGTTTATCTCGCATCAAATACCTAAAATCTTGTCTACATTCAGTACCTGAGCTCAGAATGGCAGACGACGACCCTACGGCACCAGCTCTCCCCAACTGAGAAGGTGGTGAGCTCTGGTAGGTCCTCTATGGTCCTGTGGATCAGGTATCGCAGTCTGCTGGGTAGAGGAGGGAACAGCAGCACCCTGAAAAGGGACACAGAGGGCATGACAGCAGGGAAATACAGTAAGATTATATTTTTTGTGCAACTTAATTTTTTAATAATATAAACTTCTTCATCTGGATCTTTTCGGCAACAGCAGAAGAAATAAGTGCAACATAAAGACACACAACAAGCACAACCAGGCACACCTTTAACACATGTAAAACACTGCTGATTTTTTAGGAATTACATGGTGATGAGTACTGAATACAATATTTGTCTCCCTGACAGTGGCACACTTTGCTTTATTCAGTTGTAAGAAAATAAATTAAAATCTTCAGTTTATGTGCCTGTGATTTCAAACGAGGTTCTCTAACTAAATTCGCTGGTATTCATAAGATAGTACGTCTTTGGGAAGATGGTAGGAAGATGTTAAATGGAATTATAAAAACATATCTCGTCTGACTGATGTAGCTGAGTTTAGAACAGTTAGATGACTAATGTTTAATAGAACAAATGTCATCCTTGTCGTGTGTTTTGTAATCTTTACTTACCTCTTGCGGTTGCTCTTCTGATTGTATGCTTCCAGCTCATCCTTGACATGATGCAAAAATGTATTTTCTTGCTTTGGGAGATAAATGCCATCGAAACAAGGAAACGCCAGGGTGGACAGAGAATGACGGTCCCTGTGAACAGGGTGCAAATTGCAAATTCACTGGGGCCAATAACCTCGGCTAGCAACCAGGTTAGCCAAAGTGACAATACCTACGTTAGTTCAGGTTAAGTAGAGCAAGAAAGCTGTTTTATGATGTGTTTTAATGTCCTAAACCACACAATGACAGCTCAAAACAAGGCTAGCAGACTCTGTAACCGTTAACACACGTGATTAAACGTTAAGTTAACTTAGCTGCCTGTCTGCCAGACGTTAGCTACGGCCAGCTGGTAAATAAATAGCGGGCTTACCGTTATGGTTAGGGCTGTTTTAATTAAATGCTGTATCCGTAGTGGCGCAAGTGACAACAATTAAAGTCACAGGCGGCAAAGGTTCAGTTTAGTTAGCTTTAATTATTTAGCTTCCGGAAGCAGATGTTTGCTTTTCTTGGCGTTCCTTCAGAAGCAGCAATATATCCGGTCTGTTTCCTTCAAAATAAAAGCGACATTTCTACAGTCTATGGCTCTGGCAGAGAGAAGACCTGTCATGAAAAAAATAATAATGATCATGCTATCACTCAAATTCATCCGTAGCTTTGTTTATTGTGCATTATTTAATCGTTTTTGGCAAATGAAATTACACTGAAAAGAGAAGTATGATGATGAAAGTCTGTAACCGTAACTATACAACAAGTGGAAACATAGAGAAAGGGACATAATTTAAGACACTGGGCTGTTTACACAATATTGTCAAATGTCTATTATTAACATACTGTTTCATTTTTTACAAATCACAGATATCATCAGTTTTGGTATATTGCTACATGCCTAAACAAAACAAAATAAAAGAGACATGTATTTACAGTGTATGCAGGAATAATAATTCAAACCAAATACTGGTTCTGGAAGTGCCCAGTGCCCACAACGCTACCTCTTATTTTCTTCATAGCCTTATGCATTTTGATGTTTGAAATACATAAAACAAAAAGAAGCTATACTGTAGATATTTCAGGAAAAGGCTATTTATTTAGATAAAACAGAATAACATTTGTAAGAAAAGTACACAAGCTGTATTAAACACAAACAAGAGCAATCATCTGTGAAGTAGGGAGCGTTTAAGGTTTCTGTGGTGTTTGGTGATAATAAAAAAGGGGATGACATTAACAATATAGATTAAACAACTGATGGTAAGTCTTATGAGAAACATGTAAAAGGACTGCTGAACGTGATCCGGGAGGTTTAGTGATGTTGCACTATGACAGCCAGATGGACAGTTCCCAAAATGCACAAGTTCACACAGTTATTTTGTGATGGACTTATTGACAGTAAACATGCTCCATCTTCACTCACAAAAGTCCCGTTCAGAACCTGCGATGTCCATGATTTACAAGCAGTGAACCACCCCACCCACATCAAAGTCACAGTTATGCACAGAAAACATCTTCCAAAGGCAACAACCAGCCTGTTAATACTGTGGAGCATTGCCCATAACATCATTACTGTTTGCACACTGTACCAACAAATCCTTCCATTCTCTGTTTCTCAAAACAGTTATGGTGACTGTACATTTTTTTACTTTTAATTATTTGCCAAAAAAAATAACTAAGTCAAATCACTTATATTTACCACTGTCAAAAAATTGTATTCAACACAATGGCACTGTTCATAAAGACTGATCTTCACCAACAAGGACAGGGTTTATACATCAATGCATGTATAAAAAGACATGAAAACACAATTACAAACATATAAGGAAAGGCAGAGTGTAGAGTATTTATAAATTACAGAGAAAAATCAGATCGAAATTATATACATCCATTCAGGTTAAGCAGAAATCTGAGTATGTGCTGCCAGACAACTGAAGAGTATCTGGTCAGAGTCGTCAGCCTATACAGGGAGGGAAAAAGAAAGAAGACAATTCTATTGTTATTAAAAGTATGTAATGTGTACAGACAATGGACAACATCAGTCTAATGGCTTATTTTATGTTTTGTGAGTACATTTCTTATCACTCATTAGAAATGATGGTATTGAAAGTGATCAGGGATCAATTTGACAGTGGTTGAATGAAATAATAATTAAGTGGCATGGCTGGTGTTATTGAGTAATAGGAACATGTCCAATTCAAAACTTTTCCAGTGGATCCAACTCTTCATTAAAATACAGCAGAAGGACTCCATACCCCAAGGTTCTTTATCTTCCGGAGCCAATACTTCTGTCTTCAAAGATGGTAATTTCAACCTAGGAGATAGCAAGTTAAGGAAAACACATAATGCTACATACACATTTTCTAACAACTTTAAATCACAAACTATTTCTTGATATACACATCATAACACCACCTATGTTTAAATTAAAACCTAACATAATATTTCATATTTTTCTCTAAGATAGAGAAGGTTAGTTTTTAAGCAGTGTGTACAATTACATACACATCAAAGTATAACCTGCCCAAGCATGTAGATAAAAATATTTATAGATAAGCCAGGAAAAAACCTACCCGTGAGCCTAACTGTTCATCAGTTTTATTTCAATACCCTTCTATTTCACTTTTTACTGCCATGTCAGGTAAAGGATACAACTCTGAGGCCTCTCTCTATGGGGTCAGTCAACAGCAAACCTCTGGGAGCATATATCTTTTCATTCTGGTCCTTAATGTACCGAGCAATCTTCTTTAACACCTGCACATAGAGACAGACAGAAGCACACAAATTTAAGATACATGGTTTATAGATCCTTGCAATAGACCAGAGACCAAAATAAGAGCAAACAATGTAGACGGCATGACACTGACAAGAGTTTTACCTTTTCATAGTGTGTCTCCATACAAAGGAATATTGTATAGGCAGTTATACAACCCAGACAGCCTTCCAAGTAAGACTTCCCCCCTAGTTTTTCTGCCTCTGCATACAAGTTGTTTAGGGTCTGGATGGTTTCCTCAAACTGCTGCTTATCAAGCTGAAACCACATTAACAGTTTAGATATTATATACTAGTATTTAACATTCAGCCAACAATCAAGAAATCTGTGTTAACAATATGCCTACCCTTGACTCAAGTTCCGAGGGGAACTTGGTCTGGAACTTGGAGATGGTTCCTGAGCTGTAGTCTCTCTGGACAAACACCTTGGAGGAGACAGCTGGCTGCTGGAGGTCCTGCAAACTGTGGGTCTGGACAAACAACCAAACATTTAGGCAGCTGTCTTTCATGAAGTATATCTGTCTGAAAAGTCGGGGCAGTAGCAGCTACTGTAAAAGCTTGCAACAATTTAAACTGAGGAGAATCCCAAGAATTAAGCTAAAGTTATCAAGCTAGCGTTTATTGCTACCACACGAATATCTGTGTTATAGTCGATATATTATTCTAATCTGAAAACAATTACCGCCTATTTGATGTTGACACCATTGATGTAGGCCACTGTGGAACATTATGAAACAGTACATTATAAAATATTTAAAACTGCAATCGCTTTATGATGAGGTATCGTTAGCTAGCTAATAACACGTTAGCTTACATTTGCTGACCCATCAACGCCAATCGAAAACATGTCAATGATAGCATGTATCATCCAAATAAGAGTTCTAAAAATCACCGTAAAAGTACTAAATATGCAGGCAGCTAATTTCACAATGTTAAAAGAATAAACCCTCCTAAAAAAGCCTTACCTCGGCCATAGTGGACGTTTCCTCTGTAGCTCTACTGCGTAACGCCTCTACGCTCCAGCTACACCAGTCCAACGCGACTTCCGGCACTCAGTTTTCAGATTAAAAGTGTCTTTTCCACAAATGTATTAGTGATGTGTGATTAATGAGTACCATTCAACAGGCACACTTTTTTGTATTCAAAACGGTAATCTTAGTTTCTTTGAGACATGCTCTGACTTGATCATCTGGAACTCAACCTGGATACAATATAACCCAACACTTAAAACTCACATTTTAAGTCGTTTAGCCTAGTGCATGTAAAATACTGGCAGTCCCCCGGTAAGACATTTCTAAAAAGACCTGAGACACTAGTGAATTTGAAAATACATTATACAGTGCTCGTTATTCAGCAACTCAAACCCAGTTCAACCCAAAAGCAAGTAAATGACTACATTAAAACAACGAATGTCTAAAATGTTAACGGAACTTGATTAATGTTGACTGGAGTTTCGTTTATGTGGCGTTACCAATGCAAGGTTTCAACCTCTAGTTGATGTATGCAGAATCCATTGCATCGTTTTATTTTGAAGGCTGACACGCCCAAACAGGAAGTCTTCGGCTTCGTCACGCCAATTTCAGGAAGAAATGTTTACGCAATACCAAACGTCATTATTCATGGCCATAGATTATAGACAGCGATTCTTACTCTGAATCATTAGGTCGTAAGTGGTCTAAATACAATAGAGTTTAGACATCTATCTGTTAAATGGCTAATAGAGTAAAGGAACTACAACTAATTTTAACAGGGTTTAACTATGAAGCACAGCACCCAACTCAATGTTACCATATGCACCATTACAATTTAATGCAAAAGACATTCACAAGGCAGATGGAGTTTAAGAGATTTTATTGAATCATGTTGTTAATTGACTCAGATCTAGTTTGTTCGCTGTATTTCTTTTAGTCGAACAGACCAAAGCCCATGTCGTCATCTGATTCCTCAGACTCCTCCTTAACCTCCTCCTTAGCAGCTGGAGCTGCAGCAGTCTCAGCAGCTGCTACAGGTGCTGCGACAGCAGCAAAAGCAGTTGGGTCAGCCAGGAAGGCCTTGACCTGTGAGGATAAAGAGGTTATTCATTATGATGAAAACTTCCAGCGTTCATTATAATAACACATGTCACCAGGTGTAACAGCTAGGGATAAATTTAAGATTGCCAGCAAGTTTTGAACATGGTTGTCTGAGGCTCAAATACATATTTTGTTCAGTTGTCTGAAACCTTACGTGCCTGGCAGTCAAGAGGTGGTGACTGACAGGTATAGCGAGGAAACAGGTTACTGTTTGCAGGGGGAACGACAAAGCAGTACCACACGAGCTGCATTGTAACTTATCCTGCACAAGTTGTATAAATACTCATCTTGGACTGTACACCCATGTAATGGAAAAGTAATATTTGATGTGCATACCTTGTCTGCCAAGGGGAAGGAGTAGTCTGTCTCCACAGCGACAGCCAGGACTCTCTTGTATCCATTGATGACAGAGTGTGGGACGGAGGCCAAAGTGGGGTAGCCAATCTCCAGACACACACTAGCGATGTTCCTCACACCCTAAACAAATGACACATTTATTAGAGCTAGCACATACGGCTATTATAAACAAGTGGATCTGAAGTGAATTTGCTTAGCTGCAATGACAGCTTTCATTTTACAAGTATATCATCTCACCTCCAGGAACCTGGTATGCAGAGAAGCCTCTGTGATGTCGAGCACCTCAGGACTGTACACACTGCCATTGTCATACACCTGCTGGATGATGAGTCCGTAGGAGAAGGGTGAGATGTTCAGCATGTTGAGGAGTGTGGCCTCGCTGGCACCAACCTTGTCGCCAGGCTTGATCAGGTTGACATCACTCTGGGGGAGAAATGCTGATTAGTTACTGATACAACATTGGACGTTTAGTTTGACATCCATGTGTTAACAAGTCTGGGACAAGCATTCAGACAGAAATTCCAAGTCCCTCAGTATAATAGTTCACACACTCACCAAGATTTCAATGGTTCCCCTAGAGATCTTGGTGGTGATACCCAGAGCCTGGAAGAAAGAGGTCTTCTCAGGACCCAGACCAGTGTTCTGGGCTGGCACAGTCACATCGCAAGGGGCGATTGCTCCAGCTCGAGCAGCTGCAGGCACCTGAGGTTTTGGAGAGAGTTGGTTTAGCATGCTACTTTGCTCAGGATAAATTTCACAATGTCAGTAAGTTTTAAACATTGTCTGAAGCTCAACTGCATCTTTTTTTATGTGTCTGAAACCTTACGTGCCTGGCAGTCAAGAGGTGCTGACTGACAGGTATAGCGAGGAAACAGGTTACTGTTTGCAGGGGGAACGACAAAGCAGCACCACACGAGCTGCATTGTAACTTATCCTGCACCTGGAAAGGTCCTATAAATATCGGTCTTGTACTGTAAGATCAACTAGGTTTCTCCAGTAGTGTTGCTTAATGGATGAACATTCTTCGTTCAAATATTCTTTGAATAATTTGTCTGCCATCTTTCAGTAAGGGTAGAATTTGTCGAAAAACTTGAAGTGTAATTCATACAAATCTACATTACATTATCCTAGGTAACTAATAAACTGGAATCTTAATATACACACTTTCCAAAATTATTTTGCATCAATCTAGGTCAGAGAGTCAAATGTGTGTACAACTTAGCAAACACATCTGCACTTGGCACTAGTCCTCCAGTTGTCATTTCTTCTGAGAGCTCTTACCTTGTTGGCCAGCAGCAAGTCCCTGACCTCAGCCAGATCCTCCTTGGTGAAGACAAAGCCCACATTTCCTTTAATGTGAGGCAGGAGCCTGACAAATCATAAAATCACCCATTAGATGTGAACAAATCAACATTTCTACACAGAGGAAAAGTTCTTAGTGTCTGAAACCTTGCGTCCCTGGCTGTCCGGGGATATAGACGGACAGGGATAGCTGGAAACAGGTTAGTGTTTGCAGGGGGAACGACAAAGCAGTACTACACAAGCTGCATTGTAACTTATCCTGCTATCAAAACTGATACTTTAAGATGTCAAAAATGGAGTAACAGTAAACTTACTTCTCCAGGGCAGGATTGTTCTCCAGGTGGCCACGGATGGCTTTGCGCATCATGGTGTTTTTACCCATCAGCACCACAGCCTTGCCACGCAGAGACAGACGGATGGTCTGCATCTGCTTGGATCCCACATTGTCTGCACCCACAATGAAGCATTTTGGATAGTCATCCAGAAGTTGCTACAAATGATGGAAGTATGTCAACACAGCAATCTAGAGAAACACCATAGTTAACCCATTAACAAATTAACCGTATTCTACAATATATTGCAGGTATAACAACTGAATAAATATAAACTTATGTCAACAAAATCCTACTTACGATGATTTTCATAAAATAGTTGGACTTCCACGTGGCCCTGTCTTCCCTGGGCATCTTTGCAGTGCTTCCAAGGATCGCCGAACAGCTGGTTTAAAGACAAGGTAATACCTGCATCCAAAAAAAGAAAGCGTTAACAAAAGTATTTCAGAAACAGACGACACAACCTCTTTGGTCACGCCGGACATGTGGTCGTGAGCTAGCGTTATCCAGCTAATAGCTAGCAAGCTAGCTATACCGTAAAAGGCCGCGGTAGGTTAAGTCTCACCGCCACAATAGTACCGCACAAAACTCATATATCGCTGTTATATGTTTTTATCTCTTAAACACAGAAATCCAATACGGAAAATTTTGACTAGGTATTGTATTCTTTTTCATTTTCAGAGAGCGGAGGGGAAAGGACTTACCGCGCACTGTAGGGTCGCGTGAAAGAAAGAGGAAGAGGAAAGACGTGAGAATAATATATATCAAGTAGTGACCAATCACAGTGGAGTATATGTGTTAGCTGCTCACCTATTGGGTGGTTTCTGTGTCAATCACTTCACTACAAGTAACGCTTCACGACGAGAAAATAAGGGAATACAGCAAGGCTTTCTTTATTTTTCTTAAAGAAATAGGACTCCATCGTTAAATATGCTGCTTTTATTGTTCTTTCTTTCTTTCTTTCTTTCTTTCTTTCTTTCTTTTACGTTCATATACTACCTGCGGTAGCTAAAGACCTGATGTTACAGGCTCCGGTACAGTAGGCGGCGGTATGCACCTGTACGCTCGGCTTGTGATCTGTTGAATCAGAGAAGAAGAACGCCTCATTCACTATGGTCCGTGTCAACTTTGAGCAACACACGTGGGGGTGTACAGCATGATGTTTATGTCTGTCAGTAATGCTAATGGTAACTTGCAAGATAAATGTCAACAAGCTAACGTGCCATAGCAGAGCAAAAACGATGGCACCGCCGGCTCTGCATCTTCCGTCAGAAGTCTGGAACCACGTTTTTGGGTATCTTTCAGCGGCAGACAAATTTAGCGTCCGGGCATCCTGCAAGTATTTCAAAAAGCTTGTTGACCACGGATCTCTTTGGAAGGACTGGTCTGTAGTTCTGGATTATCGTAATCGCTCTTACAACAGTCGTTTCTGGGCCAGTCTTCGCCGCAGAAGAGTCACCAGTGTGGTGCTGAGGAACGCAACTATGAAGCACTGCGAGCAGCTCGCCCTGTCCCTTCCTGCTGTTAACACGGTAGTACTGGAAGACATCGTCCTAACGGAAGACTACCGCCTTCCGCACTTTCCAAATCTGAAGCGTCTGGCTGTTAGAGTCGGCCGCAGTTCTGTGGCACTGTATGAATCCACAGTGCCTCACCCCCAGCAGCTGACACACCTTAGCATTTGTCAGAGTTCAATGACCGGCACTAAATACCATCGCTTCCTTTCTGTTGTCTCCGCGTTTCCAAATCTCACATCTCTGGTCTGTCATAAATTGTTTTTTGGAAAAACAATGTGCCTGCTTAATGGCTTACTTAGCTGTCTGCCTAAGCTGAAGCATCTCTCATTGAACGTTGTGTATCCAGCGTGGGACTGTCACAACAGTTCCAAACCCATCCCAGGCCCCCCTGCAGGAGCTGATGCCCCACTCCTGTGCAGTCTGGAAATCATGGACTGCAAACATGATTTATTACCAGCAGACATGATGAAGTTGATGCCTGGCTTGAAAAGTCTTGCAGTCTTCTACAATCACTCAGCCTGGATAGCAGAAAGATCTCCTGTGCCTGATGCCAGTCAACTGAAAACATGGCTGAGTGACCTCCCTCAACTGTCTTCTCTGGTCATTGTCAAGGGCCCGCCTGTTAATAAATATGTCACTGCTATTCCAGCCACAGTGACCAGCCTCACACTGTGTGTTGCAGGGTTGTCCTCAGACATGGCAGCTGTATCAGTGCAGGTACCCAATCTCATGCACCTTCACATAGACGCCTGGCCCAAGTGTGTCGATGTAGCTCAAATCCCACAACTTTTTCCAAAGCTCAAAAGTCTCAAGCTTCGCCTTGAAGGTGTACCGGAGAGAGACTTCTTACACCTTCACCAGCTGAAGGACCTGGAGTACTTGGAGATCCTGGATAACTACCCACACCTCTCTGGGCACGTTGGCAAACTCCAAGCTCTCACAAACTACAGACTTCAGGTCACAACCGCTCCTCACAGGAGAGATGTGCTTTCTTGTACTTGTGTTAGTCAAGTTTATTGAATCCGACACGCTAGTTGGATTGTTGCCATGTTGTTTTTGATCCAGTTGGGATCAAACTAATATATTGGGGTTTTGATATTCAAAATCAGTTGAACATATGTTTACTTCAAACTTATCTACAGACTTTAAAATCAGTGTTGTTCACTGCACTTTTACGTACAGTACAGTTTACAGTTATGTAAAGCGTATTCTCAGCCTGATATGGGGCATCTGTGTTGCCTTGTCATACATGTTTCTGCCATACAAGCAGAGGTGGAATAGAACTTAGTACTGTACTTAAGTACAGTTTGGAGGTACTTGCACTTAACTCCACTACATTAAGCTTCCAGCTTCACTTACTTTTCAGGTTTAACATGAAAAAATCAGAACATTCGTAAAATTTTCAGTCTTTCCTCAAATCTTTGCTTTTTCTTGTAAATTACTGGTGTGAGCATCTCTTTATTGTGTGGGGTCATAAACTAAAATGTGAATCAACATAATGGCTCCACTAAACTCTTCAATAAATGTCCTGTAATTGATGTACACACAAAGTGCGTATTTATAATTATTTATTTTTTTCTTTAAAATTATTATTACTTTTTTGATTGACATTTTTTTTGTACCTTTTTGTAAAGGGACTGCCAGACTGGGACTGGGATTTATTTTCTCATGCATCTAACTCAGTTAACACCTCACCAATCAACTGCAATAAATGTTTGTAAAAATTTTTGCTACAATCTTACAAATAATAATAAAAAACATATCACCATGCAGGTTGTTTTCATATTTTATGAAAATCTTTGCCAAAGATAAGAGCTGCAAAGATGGCCAAATATATTGACAGATTACTTAGTAAAAAAAAAAAAGAAATCAGATCAGTCTAAAAGTTTTCTGGTTTCTTTATTCCACTATGACAGTTAACGGAGTGTGAACCAAAGACATTTGAGGACTGTCATCTTGGGTTTTGGGAGAGACTGACATTTTTCACAATTTAACATTTTATAGACCAAACAACCAATCTATTAGTCCAAAGAAAGAAATGATTGACAGGTTTATCATCAATGAAAATAATTGATGGTTGCAGCCCTTCAAATATCTAAAAGCATTGATAGTACAACCCTCAACTCAAAAAATCAAACATTTTACAGTGTCCCAACCTTTTTATGGAATCAAGGTTGTAAAATGTAAGGGTGAAAAAAAAGAAACCACAAATCACCCCTTAAGACAAATCAATGCCAGAAATAAAGTATTTATTTTAATTGCAGCAGTTATAATAATCAGTCAGTAATCAGGACCCACATAGGCTTTACACCCACCCACACAAAGAGCCAGTTACCTCTGTGGCTCATGAGAAAATGCAAATGGTAAAAGATCACATGAATGTCTCCATTTACAAAGCAAAGTTCACTTAATCTCATTAACAGTAAAAGGCTTTGATTTTTTCATGAATTCTTTGACAAGCAAAACTATAAGGCATTATACTGTAAGCAGATAAATATACACGGGGCAAAACTAACTCACAATTCCTGTTTACTGTCCCCTGCTACTTCCTGTTAATCTGAATCAGCTACAAGTGCACACTATACTGTCCGCTGCATGACTCGGTACAGACGCGTTCTCCTTGGCTCGTCTATTACAGTGTAAACTTTTAAGATGCACCACAGCAGACGAAGCCTCTCCCAGAGTTCAGCCCATAAAGAGTCAAATCACAGGAAAGGTAGAGAACTCCACAGTGTATAAGACCTTATTGCATTGACACATTTGGCACAAGAGCAAACATCTTCTCAAAGTAAAAATCTGAAAGTTGATACACACATAGGGATCAAAAAGACAAGCAATATTGTCCCAAAATAAAAAAAACTCACTCATTGCATCACGTGTGTGGCAAAACAGGCTACAACTAAAATGAAATGTCTTTTCATACATTTAAGCTTTAAGCTCAAAGCTTGGCCCTGTATTCTGATTCCTGACCAGCTGACACAAACATCCAGCTTCCATCAGTGAGCCAAGCGCTGATATCAGCTCAGACAGCAGGATCAGAGTTCATGACTCGTAGTGAAAATAATAAGGGCTGCGTTTCCTTGGAAGTCTGACACACTGGAATCAAAGCTGGTACGTGTCGTGAGAGAACAGGGTAAACTACCGTTAGCCTACATGCCAATAGAGCCAGCTCTTTGCATATCAGTGTGAGCCCAAATAGCTCAAAAATATATATATTTTCATCAAAACAGTGACAAAACACAGTTCTGTCAGAAAGTTGAGCATATTACAGGTATACAAATTTAGGTTCTGATTGTAACAGCAACTGGCAGGTGGTGCTGATGAAACACAAAGAAAGCATGCTTCTAATCCAATGCACAACCATTTTTTCTAAATCTTGAACCAGCCTTACCAATAGATTTCATACAGTAGCAACAGTAACGTATGGAAAAAGATGATGAACTCGAGCATCATTTATTCTGCACTGAACTCTTCTGAATTTATTTTGTGGGTACATCGTGCAGGAGAATCTCCAAACTGGACTAAAGACAGTTCATTTTGTTTTGGCTTGTTTTTAATTGCACCCCAAGTCCAACATTGACAACCATGGTACGCATATTAATCTTATTCACCTATTTGTCATCTTCAAATGCAACCGTTTAGTTTTCTTTGCAGAGCCCGACTGATCACATATGTCTATCACAGATGTATTGGTACAGGCAGAAATGGTGTTAACACATAGTTTGTCCAGCAGAGCATAGATCGTACAATCTGGTGGTAAAAAGCACAGAGTGAGAGACAAAAAGCTGCTCTCAGCTATGTCAACTCAATTACATCATCTAACACAGAGGACAAGAGCTGAAAGTCACTGTAGCAAACTGTAGCTGGCATCAAGAAAAGCCACATTTGCAACAACTTAAGCTCATTCTGCCTGTGTGTTATAAATAGGCGTGTAACATAGATGTTACATGTGTTTATACTATATCGGCCAATAGATTTATATTAGAATGTTTACTCTCTAATATCGGTATCGGCCCCAAAAATCCAGTATCAGTCAGGCTCTACTTATTTAAATATTAATACTGAAAATGAAACAACAGACACTTGCTACAAGATAAAAAAAGGTTGATATGGTGACTCGTATGTTTGTTAGATACCACTCCCAATGGGAAATAATTAGGGATGCACCAATCTGATACTGATATTGGAGAGCGGGCCGATACTGACTCAATAGCTGAATCAAGTATCTGTATTTTAATTCCTGTTTCAAGCAATTTATTGCTGTATTTATAATTCCTGTTAATTTTGAAGATTTTTTATACCAAGTTGCTGGTGCATCATTTATTCTTTTGATAATATATAATTTGCTTATAACTCATTCTGTTTTACAGGAGGATTCATACTACTTTGATTCTCATGTATTAGTATTGGGACTGAAAAAATCTGTGCACCCCTTAGATTAATCAACTAACAAGATGTGAGTGTAATGTATGATAAAACTGAGAACACACCTGGGTTCATTTCATAGTAAAACAGTAGAAAAATAAGGACGAGCTAATATGTTGCCGACGCCTGTAAAATGCACCTTAAGACGGTCTCGTCAAGAGATCTGTGGTTGGAGTGTGCAAAGAGTTTGAACTGGTATTTTAAAGAAGTGAAAAAGAAAAAGGAGGAGTTCAGTGTGTCTGTGTGCACGTACATATGGAGTGTTTTCATGGTTATTTTTAAATGGCACCTCAATAGTTTCCAAAGTTAGAAAAATACATCTTTTTCATACATTATTCCAACACTCATTGGCCAAGCACTATGTATTCAACACTCAACATACTCTAAAACTGCTAAAGTTAACTCTCCATGGTCCATGCAATCAAGTAGCTGTTTCATATCTGCATAATACCACCATAGGGTGCAAGGTCTTGCCCTGCAATGGGGGAATTAAATCATTTACAAATCAGGGCTCTGAGGAAGTCTTAATTCGATGCCCATATGCTCATATATGTACACACGCACAAGGGGAAATAAACGTATTGTCTTTGCTGCACACAGGAGGAAAACAAATAAAAATCTCTTTGGGCTCTGTTAAAATGTCTTTAGCAAAAGTGTGAAATGCCAAGCCTGAGAGGTTGGAAAACCAGGGAAATCCCTTCGATGTCAAGGGCCAAGAGTCAGACATTCTTCACCCTTATGATGTGATCCACCAACGCACCAACACCCTCATCCTCAAAAACCACCTCACTGATTCATACATGCTCGACATGTGAGTGCACACACATCCACACATGCATTCAGACATGTAAATAAATGCGTAGACGTGCGTAGACACTTTTATACACAGTCCCAGTCTAACTGAAGAGTTTAACAAAGCAGCCTTGGCAGTACGGCTTGTCGTTCTGCTCCTTGAAGGTGCCTTTGTTGAGCTGCTTGAGGCAAAAAGCGCACACAAAGTGCTCTGGGTGGAACTTCTTGCCCATAGCTGTGATGCAGCGGCCGGTGATGGGCTTCTGGCAGCCGGAGCACAGAGAGCCGCGCCGCTCGTGGTAGTGCGACTCGCAGTACGGCTGGCCGTCGTGATCAAAGAAGCTGCCGTTTATGAACGGCGTGAAGCACTCCTGGAAAATGGGAGGAGACGAGGTTGAATTGATGATGGTGGGTTTACACAAAAATGGCCAAATTTGTGAAATATGTCGATTGACTCACCCTGCAGACGAAGCACTCGGGGTGCCAGAGTGAGTTGAGAGCAGAGATGTAGTCCTCCAGGATGGCACGAGCACAGCCGCCACATTTAGGGGCAAACATGTCAAAGTAGTCCTTTCTGCAGAACGCCTTTCCGTCTTTCTCATGGAAACCTGGAGGGCAGAAAGAACACAGTGACTCACTCTGTATGTGTCCTTTGTTAATGAAAAAATAAACTTTGCTTCTTTTTCTACAAAAGCCAGGTGTTTTGTTATTAATTGATGAGCAGTTGGTACCTTCTGGCCCAAAAAAGGCTCCACACTGGGCACAGAAGAAGTGTTCTGGATGCCAAGTCTTGTCCAAAGCAGTCACCACTCTCTGTGAAACAAATGAGAACCAAACGGTCAATCTTTCAATTTCTGCGAAAAGATGTGATCCTTAAAAGAAAATGGAAAAAAGGTCGCCTTTAAAAGAGGAAATCGACTAAAACAAACACATGAGGAAGTTAGAAGCCAGGAGAGGGCAGGCAAAGCCCACAGAGACAGTTTGGGAGGAGCTGGAAGGATATGACTGTTACCTCATGTTTTCCAAGCCTGATAGCATTTCTCAGCAGCTTCAGCTGGAAGCACACACATCCTGTCCATGTTACACAAGATTTTAAAACATCCACAGCTGCTATGTTTCTGCAGCAGGGCAGGAATTACTTGGTGAAAACCAGCATGTCAGAGAACAAGTGATTCCAGGCTTTGCCACCAGGGGGTGCAGTGTTGAAAAAGAGTTCTGCTTTGCTTTCTCTGAGGGAGGGTAACATTTAACATTCACTACCAATATATATACATACAGAGCAACTACTGCACTGACAATATCACAACAGGGTACAAAAACGCTGCATGTAAATCACAAAACTAAATGAAAAAAGAATGCAGTTCTCCATGAACAGGTATCTACCTGCATATGAATATAGAATCTGGACAAAATGTTGATATAGGAAGCATTCTGGTTCCTGTTTATGGTCAGAGTAGTACTGACCAATCACAGTGGAGCAGGCTTTGGTTGTATGCAGGTAAACAGAGCAAAAGAGGTGGAACACATTGACTGAAATGCAGCCTCGGAACCCATTGGCTGACACAATTGTAGCTTTTTATTGAAAATATATCTGCATCCATTAGCAGAAATCTGTTTACAGAGACGCCATCTCTCAACTCCAACTCAAATTTTCTTTCTTTATGTAGATATTTAGTGGTTTCTTTAAACTGCAAGAGAATACAATCCCACCTCCTAGAAAACCTGGTAAAACCCTAAACCAAGGTTTGAATGTAAACCACTGGAAATTCAAATATGACTTACTGAAGACAGAGACAGAAAGAAAGGAGAGTTGAATCAGGAGACCTTGGCAGTGACTCATGTTGGCCTTTTCCCCAGGTAAATGTCCACTCTCTGTTTCCCTTACAGTACCTCTGGCACTGTGTATATGTGTGCGTGTGTGTGTGTGTAAGAACAAAGACTAAACACACCCGATTGGAGTGTGTCACTATGAGGATAAGACTGAGCGCTGACAAGTGAGAGAGGTGAGTAGCATGTAGTGAGAAAGACAGATGAGATAAGCAGTCTTCTTGCACAACACAAGTCCCTTCACCTCTAATGCCTCTGTTATTTTCAGTGTGTGTGTGTGTGTGCATGTGTGTGCCTGTCTGACTAATCAACTCTTAGTGTCTGCTTGAGAAATAAAGGCATATTTCCAGCATGTAGTGATTTTTCCAGTAAGGCCTTAATCCATTAAGTTATGAATAAATAAATATTATCCACCCATCCATTATATACGTGCTTGTGTGTGTCTGTGTGTGTGTGTTAATGTATGCACTACTAACATCCAGTATGGGTCCATTACAGTAGTGGCATCTCGGGGAGAATAGGCTGTGGTAGTCTTTCTCACAGTAAGGCTGCCCCTCGCGCTCAAAGAAGTTCCTGGAGCCAATCTCCTCCTGGCAGTGGGTGCACACAAAGTGCTCGGGGTGCCACGTTCTGCCCATGGCAGTCACCACCTGGTGTGGGGAGACACAGTGCATTAAATTGAAATGAGCTTCTGAGGGAGAAGACAAGGCTCAGCAGAGAAAAATTGCTGCAGCCTTGCATGCAAGAAGCAAAGAGGATATTGCACGTTTGAAAATGAAAAAATATGTATACTCTATATTCAAAATAATACCAGACCATTCCAGTTGGATCATGATTCACAGAAAATAAAATGTTTGTGCATGTTTTAACAGAAGTAATAAAAGTTTTTTTATTGCCCCACTTATTGGCCGCCAATTAAACAAGAGATGAATTATTGATAGATTGACTGGCTTGGACTTTAAGCCATCAGCACACTTTGAAATATTGAAATATGCCGAACACGAGCCAACACTGAACAACCTCCAACTTGGGTAAATACCTCTGGAGTGCAATATTCCTTTCAACTGAATCTTAACATAAAAAGAAGCTATGATGATGTTTTATAACCTGTATGAACTCTATAAATTGTGTTCCAATTAGTATTTGTGTGCATTTATCACGGAAATCATGCATGCATGTGTAAATTCAGTATGTCACACAACTTAATTCTTCAATGTGTGCTGACTTGTCAGTGCATGTTTCAGTGTTATCATCACCTGGCCAACAATGGGTTTCTTGCAGGCTCCACAGACTCCTTTAGCCACCGTCTGGACTCCGAGTCTGTTGAGGTCGGACTGCAGGCTTCCCAGCATGTTGTCCAGCTTGTTGGCTGGTTTGGGGGGACCAGTGGGAGAAGTCTTTCCCTGGGACTGGATCTGACAGAGATGAAAGACTAAATTAGCCTCACTGTACTGTTCTCATAATTAAAGCGGATACATTTTTGGACTTACCTCCTTCACATATCACATCATTTTGTAAACCCGATATCGTTTTAACCATCTTTCATGAAAATTGGTGTTAAGGGGGTACTACTAAAGGAAGAACTTTTTGGACTGGATCCTAATCACAGGGCAGACTCTTATTATTTTTCACTTTTGTTAAAGGCATACTATGCAGGAATTATTACATCCTGTTTGTAAACACAACACTCACATGTGGCTCTCATTTTGGAACAACCCCCTCAGTATCTTGCTTTTTTGCCTTTTTTTGGGGTGCAATGTCTTCCATTTTCTATTTTCTATATTCCTTGTGAAAAGAGCTTTTTATAACTGCCTTAGTAAGTGTTTCTTATAATAGTTTCTCCCTGAATAGCTGGTAGTACCAGTGAACAACCTAGATGGTGGTTTGAAGTCTCCTCTTTCTGGTTGACAGAGAAGTAAATACCAAGTTAAGCCATGGACGTATCAACCAGGACAAAATATGTTTTCATCACCCTTAATCCATGTCTGCAGGCTTTGATGATGACTCTCTCATATCAATATTGTGCGTGTGTGAATGTGTGTCTAGCTACTGTAATGTAAGCAAACACAGCCCTTCTCAGATGGTGTGGTTATTGGAGCTTCATGACTCCTACATTCCTCTGAGGGAGAAAATAGCATCTCTGCTCCATCTTTTCTCTCACACAAATAAAACAGCCAGGCATCTCACCGAGTGCAATTATACTCTACATTCATTTCAATCTTATGCTCTACAAATCTTCACCAAAACTACCTTAATAGAGACACTTAGGGTTCTTAAAGAGGTGATGGTACATGGCATCAACTCAACATGCTGGTAACTAACCAAGAGGAACCTGTTGACGGAAGTCCTGTGGGAGCTGCTATAATTGTGTTGGTAACTGTGCTGTCATGTGGCAGATTAGGTTTCAGTTGCACTGCAAGCCTACCATTCCTGCGCATGGCTGGACAGTTAGTGTAACGGGAACATGGGGGGGTTACACTCCTCTCGCCTCTAAGCTCTTAAACTCTCTGCTCCACTCTGAACACACGGCCCATGGCGCCATCAGATGTCAGAATTAGAAAGGGGGCTCAGTCTCTTCAGCCTGAATGTCAGCACCCCTCATAACCTGGACTGACTGGATTTCAGACAAAGCTTTAAACAGGCTACCTGTTGCTACTTGGCATGAATGGACACCAGGGGTCAAAAACAGTGCAAATGACGAGACAAATTTACAGCTCACATAAATACAGAGATAATTGCTTCGATGTGAGCCCGCAAACGTGCTTGAGTGAAACAACTTAAGGTTTAGAAGAAGGTAGAGAAGAGAAGAAGGAGAAAGGTGATTCGTGCCTGCATTGGTGGGAAGATAGGGTCATACTCGGTCTGACAACCCACTGATACAAAGACCTTTGGAGGAGGAGGTGGCGTGACAGGCTTGGGAGGGGGGCTAGGTGATGGAGGAGGCTGGACAGGGGGAGGCGTGGGCACCCTAGGGGGAGGAGTAGGTTCCCTTGGGGGAGGAGGGGTAGGTTCTCGAGGAGGGGGAGGGGTCGGAGGGGGAGGAGGTAGTGGTGGTGGAGGAGTCTGCTTGACTGGGGGTGGCTTTTTGGGTGCTGGGGGAGATTGCGGAGGGGGGAGGACTTTTCTCTGTGGGGCAGGTGATTCAGGAGGGATGATGATCTGGGGGGAAAGAAGGAAAAAGGAAACAGCAAAGAGGAGAAAAACTTAAACAAACAAGGAATCAGAATGAGGAAAAGGAAAAGGTAGTAGAAATAAAATTGACACAACAGACTGAACTGTTTAAAGTGATTGCCAAAGACAAACAACATTTTTATGGTAAGATGATGAAACATCATATTTGTTTTTTTTTTATATTTGCCAGTTACTGTATTGACCTTAGGCCAAACTAACATTAGCTAAACCATCAAGGGGACATTGCATTTCCGATAAATGGTTTCCTTTGGTCCTACAGTTGCACAGAATGGCACTGATTCCTGCTGTGCGCCCCTAATGTCTACCTTATCCACAGATGGCTGGACCCTTTCTTCCCGTGTTCGATGTGGGTTGGACATGACGATGACTCCTTCTGCCATCCAGTCATCTGGCTGTTGTTTTCGCTTTCGCTCCACTCGCCCAATTCCAAGTTTCCCCTGCAGCTCCTCAATGAGCCGGTCTTGTGAGTTGCTCTTATTCACAATGACCGGTCCCATTTTACGTCGTAACATTCCGTCCCTGAACATTGGATGAACATTGGAGGTCTCTTTGGTGCGACGGATAACCGACTTGAGCTGGAGAATGAATGACATAAGGAGCTGTGGTTGTGCCATTCACCAGAAGGTCCATGGTGGGTTACAAACACAAGCAGGACAGGCCCAGCCCAGGAAATGTCACTCAAGTGGCAAATATGCTCAAGCATTGGCTCCAAAACATACTCCTGTCAAAATGTTCAGGAGTTTTCGAGAGGCACTCACGTTTTCAATCAAATGTGCCTGCAGAAGCAAAGCAAAGCCTTCCATTCCATTCAAATTCATTCTCTACTGTCAAATCTACATAACACTACGCAGAATTCTATGGCACGGCATGCTGGGTAGCAAAGGTCAAGGCAACACAGATCTATCACAAAATGCTTGCACATAAGTAAGCATGTGCCATAGCAAGGACAAACATCAAAGAAGCAAATATGTGCTGTGTGTGTTTTAATTACATGTGCATGTTCTTAGTCTCTATATGCATTAGCAAAAAAGGAAAATATCCACCCTCCTGTCATTGAATTGACACCATCAGTGATTGAAAACTCATTTTTTTGCATCATCCACTGGTTGCATAAACATGACAGGCCAGGCCCTGTGACTCACACAGCAATGTCGACTGAAGCAAGTAGGAGCGTGCGGAAACATCCTTTCAACAACGCTTTCAACATCAGCCACAAATAGTCTCTACGGGGAGATTTCTCCCTCAAGCCATTTTGTAATTGCTGTGCAATGACACCACATGCATCACACCACAAAGATGGAGGAATTTTTCTTCATCAAGACACTTGTATTCTTGCACAGCTCCTCGAGTATTTGCAGGAGCTGCTCTCCCAAAATAAGCTTAGTTCGGCAACTAGATGCACTCTGCTTGAACAATTATTTCACACAGCCATTGTGCCAATATTGTCAGAGCTAACAATCTTAGGCCACATGGCCAAATGTTGGAAAAAACACATGGGGCACTTAAGTTCTCTATATTTTTGCCAGCAGCTTATTTTGGGAGTGTCAAGTTGAGCGTCCTACTTGGCCAGAAGCAGATAGCCGCTCGACAGCAGAGGGCTGCTGTGTGGGAAGGTCCAGCGTTGCATCTGGTGTCCCGGGGCAGGTGGAGGGGGTGAAACACTCATCCATCCAGCTGGACTCAGTCATGGGTGTCAGGGTTCCCTCTCGGCTGAGTTCAGGGTAAATTACGTCTTCTTCCTCCCAGGATCTGTCTTCATCTCCAGGCAGAATATAAGCAGGTGGATGGTTCTTACTTAGTTGGGTGGAGTCAGGGGCTAAGAGTTTGTCTAAAGCATCATCTAATAAAGGCTCCCGACATGGCCATGTTAAATTCAAAATTTCACCTCCCCGCGTTTCCGTAGGAGGGGAAGACAAGCTTTTTGATGGTACAGTGCCAAGTGGAACTGGTGAAGCTCTGGGACTGCTGGTGCCTGGAACTGTGAACGTTTTTCTGATGACTGGGGCAGGACTTTTAGGAACTATAGTTTCACTCTTTGGAACTGTCAAAGGACTTGAAAGTCTTGTGAGTGTTACTGGGCAAGCAGTCATTGGCAATGTTTCAGGACTTGAACTCTTGGGTACACTTGGGGAACTAAAGACATTAGGGACTGTCACAGGACTTGCAATTTTTGGAACTGGACTTGAAAGTCTTGGCATTGAGACTGGACTAGCACTCTTGGGAACTGTTTCTGGACTAGCACTCTTTGGGATGGTTACAGGACTAGAGATATTGGGGATTGTCACTGGACTGGAGTTTTTTGGGACTAGACTTGAAACATTTGTATCTGTGACTGGACTAACAACCTTTGCAGCTGCTTCTGGACTATAACAAATTGGAATTGGACTGTAGCTTATAGGAACTGGACTAGACTTAGACTGACTTAAAATTGAGCCTTTAAGATCAGGTGGACTAGGACTCTTGGCTCTAAGAATAGGACTGGGGTTTATAGACACAGTGACAGGACTAGGGCTCTTTGCTGCAGGTACTGGACTTACGCTCTTTCCAAGTGGACTTGAGACTTCACTAGCAGAGAATTTAGTCATTGACATTTGTGTTGGGCTGACTTCAGTATGACTAGGCTTTGTGGTACTAAAGATACTGAGGCTCTCCACATGAGAGATCTCAGAGGGGAAACTACCACCATCATCTATCCGTTGTATCTTGGAGTACTGAAGACTCTTTGACGATGCAATGACTACGGTAGAACCAGCTGAAGATGTAAGGCCTGAACCACCATCTTCATCTATATGGAGTTCCAATGGAAGAGGGGTACAGGAGGGAGTCGTGTAACTAGAGGGTAGAAGAGTATCTACTGAACCAATATTAGAAAGAACAGATGGGGCCATTTCTGCAGAGCCAGCTACCAATGAAGGGTCTACAGACTCCTGATTAATGGACAACTGAGAGCCAGACTGAATAATGTGCAATGATGCAATGATCACAATGTACAGACAAAGACAACACACAAACAGTGCAGAGAAAAGAGAAGGAGAACGGGGGAAAAAAACATTGAGAATGAAGGAAATGAACAGAGAAGTTGTTTCACACTCAGAACAGACCAAGCAGGGGCAGAGTTCACTCAACTGCCTTCAAGTAAAAGTTTCTAAAATATAACAAAAATGAACCTAAAATAAATATTATAAACTTTGTTTCAGTTTATTTGAGCAAATTGAGTCTTGATTGCTGCCATCAGGCATGCAGGGGCGGACACAATCACAAATCTCAAAAATGACTAGAATTAATACTTGCTTGACATAGTCACCAAAACATTTCATCACAAAGATAACATTTATTGGCATGCATTAATGGCCTTTATTGGGAAAATGTATTAGATTGCATTATTGTATGTTGTCAACATATTTATTTGCGCTGTGTCTTCTATGAATGCAAGCTTTCGACAAGATTACACTGTCAAACAAATGAAGCAAAACAAAATCTTAATGTCATCTACTCGAGGATTATTATGGTCAAACCTCACAACAAATTTAACATTTTCAGAAATGGAGCCATAGCAAAAACGACTTGCCATGGCAGCCATAACTAAATGTTTGATGGTCAAGGATTATAGTGGTATCACATACAACATTGTGAACTGCTCAGGTGAAAAGTTAATGGTGAATTTAGCGATGTTGTAAGAGGAAACCACAGTATCTAAGATATATACATGTATATTATGTCTAACGCAGTTTAAAAAGCTTTATCATTTTTTCAGCTCCAGGTCATAACAAATCCAAAGCCCTTCCTGTTTCCCTCCCTGGCTGTGACATAATATCTGCATTTACAACCAGCTTCTTTGAAAATGTTCAGGGCCCCAAGTTTCAAGTAGCAAGTTTCATGCTTTAAAAAAAATTGAATGTATCATGTTAAATATATCACCTGGGCTAGTACAATTTTACAGCTATAACTGAAGTCTAACTGAACAGCAAGAAAACCTCAACACTTCTATTGTAACACTGCCAGCCATGGCAATCCATTTGACATTATCAAACCACAAAAATAGAAAATAGACAGTGAATTAAATTAGTCAGATCCCAGATCCTGGTTTCTACAGTCGTGCAAACACCTAAACCTCTGCAGCACAGTCCCTAACAGTCGCACAGTGCCAAAAATAGACATCATCCATCTAGTATGCAAACCCCCATGACCCAAAATCTACCCACTATCGTACTCACATTGCTCTGGACTTTGAAGTCAGACAGGGAAGCCATTAGCTCATCCAGCTCTCGTGTCGCAGAGGAAGCAGACATTCTGGCTTGCTGCTGTGCTGGTGTTTCCTCTTGTCCATCTGTTTGCTCATCTGACACGGCCAACGGTGTGGGACTAAACACGAAAGGAGCACAATGAATTAAATGTGTGGCGTTTGTTGTTAGTATTCATAACATTTTAGCATTGATTTAAAACAGCTACCTTATATGGTATCATTTCTATGTTGCTTTATAATAATTTGTCACTTACATGGGTGAGGGCACAGAACTTTCCAGTTCATCCAGAAGGCTCTCTACACTTGGTCGTACATCCTCTATACCCCGGGTTGCCACGCTGCGTTTGGGCTTCTCCAGTACAGGTGGAGCAGTCTTGCCCGCGGTGGAGACTCCATTCTCCTGAACGTGGTGGATGATGCTGCTGGCAGGAAGTGGGGGAGCTGCTTCCTCTGTTACAGAAAATAATGCTAAATTAATTTCTTTCATCTATCCGCATAATTTAGCGTATTGTACCCACTACAACACAGTGCAGTGAAGGGACGTCCTTGTGCAAAACTACCAAATTAACAGCGCTAAATTTAAATAGAGTGCATTTCATAAAATGTAAATAAACCCCTTTGTGTACCTTCTGTGGGGAAAGCAGGGGTGCTTTGCTGGACAGTGTTGAGCTCCAGCAGCAGGCGGTCCAGCTCAGACAGGTTGCTGCCCAAAGATGAGTTCATGGCAGCTGATGACTCACTACTCTTCTGCTTATTAGGGAAACTGTACAGAGTAGAGAGAAGAACCAACATTTATAATCAACAGAGCCACAGACTGAGAGTGCTGCTATATTTTGACGCCCACATCATTTGGAGAGTGTCTCTGACTCACCCATGAGTCAAAAGTCAAAATTAAAAAGGAGATTTTTTAGTCTCATGTTTTGTCTCTATGTGTCAAATGGATACACTATGTTCACCCTTTTAATGTCCTCCCTATAATTAGCAAAACACGACTGGGGTTTTTCAAAAACATGCTGGCGACTGAGGTTACATTCTTAAAGAGTCCCCTCACTTCTGAGGGTACAAGTTATTGTACGAAGGAACCTTTGATCAAACTACCACATTTTTAAGTCCCACCTGTATACGTGGTCCTCTTCAGAGAGCAGAAATAGTGTTGGACTGCTGCTATCTCGAGACCAGGGACTTCTCTGAGCTGAGCTGAAGGACTGAGAAGAGGAAGTGACATCATTATATAAAGTACTCAGAAGATAATTAGAAAATTCACACTTTTATTTTATGAGTAAATTAAATGATGTTTTTTATTGTTTAATCATAAGGCTTACACAACAGCATATACGTGAGAATGTACCTCTGTTTCATCAAGTCCGTTTAGCTCAGAGGGAGTGGGTGGGACTTGGGGTGGAGAGCTGAGGTCTTGCTCGGTCTGACCCCCAACAGGGAAGGAGGCGTTCTCGTCAGACAGGAAGAGCGGACGCTTGGAGATGTGGGATGTTTTGGACTCAAGGTCCGCCAACAAAGCATCTGTGGAAATGCAAAACAGATTTTTTTTCAGCACAGGCCTGAAGCTTATTATAAACACAGTCTGCGTTGGGTCAAAGGACAGAAGTGCTCTCCAAAATAAACTCCTCACAGCCAGGTTCTGTTTGCATACACAGGACAAACAATTACAGTGTCTTTCGTAATCGGTCATAAGCCCATGAGCACTGACATCAGGGGAAGGTGGAGTTGTAAAAGTTGAATCATGCAGGCTGTCATAGCCACTCCTTTGGTTACTCATTGACCCTCATCCTCCTGGAGTCTTGACATGTCCTAAATCCATGAGTCGCTGTCAAGTCTGCAACCAGGTATACATACTTACATTCACCATGTACACGGTGACAGCTACCATCACTGCATGAAGGGGTTATTTGGTATTCTGACAGGAACACTGGCCAAGAAAACAACTACTAATTTAGCAGTCCTAACCAGCAGGTAGAAGGACACATAACATTATAGGGGATTTAATGAAGAGTGCAGACTGTATTACTGAATACCTACGCTTATTTTAGCGCGCTCACTCACCACAGCAGTGTTTAGTTTCTCTTGCAGAATTTCACAAGTCCTAAAAAAATAAAAACCTTAATTTAACTCTGTCAAGAATCATCCTATTTGAATAAACTATGTGAAAAAAATGTATGTTTATTCAAGACAAAGGCATCGTCAAAATGAAGTTTATGAACCAATGCCAAATTCTAGACAAAACCAAATGAACCATACATAGAAACAACAAATGTACAGCATAAGTACAATCAGGTTTTATTCCTAATTGCAGGGAGGCAGAGTGAAAATTATTCAAACTGCACTTCTTCTTAAAGTTTTTAATATTCTATATATTATACTGCAATATTGCTAGTATCACTAAGATGGTCCAAACATCAACTATTCCAAAGTTCCATCTAAAATGAAGCAGCAGCCAGCATGGAGAGGAGACGTACCTTAGAAAAAGACAAGACGTTACACCCAGGGAAGTGAAGAGGAGATAATACAGAGAAAGAAGAAGTAAAGGAGGAAGAGGGCAACCCAAACAGACTGTCTGCCAGGCAGGAACTGCCTTTCTTAACTCTGCCATCAGCATAAGAGAGCAAGAGACGAGCAGGAGGAGGAGGGGGAGAGTGGGGTGCAACTGAGAGCAGAGGAGAGGGTCAGGGTAGAGAGGAGAAGGAGGGGTTAAAATTAACAGCCGCAGGTCACTAACACACACACACACACACACACACTGCTGTGCCAATTCCAACCTCGCTGCCTGAAAGCTCCAGTAAGAGATACTACTCACGTAAATGACTGTGGCAGGCTGAGCACGTTACAGCAGGTGAAGGAGAACGTTGTGTGGAAAGTTGAGAGCAAGCTGAGCTCTTATCAACAGAGGCATGCCCAACTAAGGGAGTGGTATCACAAAGGTATATAAAGGTGCAATCCGCCCCTCCTTCACTTCATTCTACTCACTGCTTAGGTTACTCATGACTCACAACAACTACTTCCAGTTAAATGTTACGTGTTTTACAACACGAAAAGAACAACACAGTTTCATCAGACCAACTGCATTTGTACATTTCAACCGGAAAATGCCTGATGGCATCAGTAATGAGGGATGCACTGATTCTGCGCCAATACTAATGTTCAAAATCACAATTTGGCCAATAGCCGATGCCAGTATCAATGCTTTTCTTTGCGGTTGTTGATTTTATTTTGTTACTACCCCTTTTGGGCAACAGAGAAATACATAAGGATTGTTTTGTCTGACCGCTGAGAACAAACAAAAACATTCAGCCCTGGCAAAATTGATGCAACACATCAGTTAAACATAGTCCACTGCCATCAGTGAAGGCCATCTTATTTGCTGACAGGATAATGGCGCTCGAGTAGGAAATATCCGGTTGAATAATTTGTTCAACCGATATACTGTATATAAGCTATAAGTAGCTCTATTTGCTTTATGTAGCACCTTTAATACAAAAATGCAACACAGACAAAAAAAATAAAAACAATAAATAAAACATTTAGCAAGACTAAAATTGACAACAATAACACCAATAAAATGTTAAAATCAATAAATAAAAGTAAAATCAATAAAATTAAATAAAATTACCACCAGGCATAAATATATGTGAAAACCAAGGATTAAAACTTAAAAACTAAGGCGACAACATTACTCCAAATTAAAAGCCATATTAAAAACCTAGGTCTTTAATTTCCTTTTAAAAATACCAGGAGAGCTTGCCTTTTTAATATCCGGAGGCAGTGAGTTCCACAGTTTGGGGGCATGAAAACAGAAGGCTCCTCAGCGGTACTTTCATGGGACACATAAGGAACATGAAAGTGTTTATGAAAGAAAATCTCTGATGTAGGGAAGAGAACGAGCATTTAAAGCTTCATAAACAACTAAAAGAACAACACGTGGAATCACAGTATGAGTTCCAAGAGTAACTTGCACTGCAGTGTTTCCCAGACTGAGCGGAGACACGGCAGAAGCAGAGCCAGATCAATACCAGATCCACTTGGCCCAACTTAGCATTAGCATGGCTAGCATGGCTAACATGCCAGTTGACTGGGTTTCACAGCCGAGACTCCGTTCAGAAGCCCGAGCACATTCCACAGAGTTCATTATGGACGCAGCACAGCCCACTGTTTACACTACTGCAGCCAGCTCTGTGCGCGCGTCTTAGTAGTAGCAAAAAACACAACCATAGAAGTAAAGAGGCAGAACAACACAACTGTCAATCTTTATAACTCATACCAAGTATGGTGCATGATAAAAAACCTACCAGCAGACAGGTGCACTCACTGCAGCCTCTCTTCTCTGTTTCTGGTCCAGTATAGAAGGGGAAGTTAGCAAGATTGTGAACTTATTCTATGAGGTTTTCCTGTGTTAGAAACACAGAGGTTAACACTTCTTTCTTTTTTTTGCGCCTCGTTTTTATCAAAATGACATCACACTCAAAAAAGAGGAAGATTTATATAGATGTACTTTTTTTTTAATCTACACAGTTCTCCCTAATCTTCATTATGGTTTACGAATTTACACATTAACTTCAAACAAGTCCAGACATTCATCTAAGATGAAGTAAAGACAGGCCAAAACTTAATTTAGATTTCATCAGATATTTCTGTGAAATACTGCATAAATAAACAGTGAACATATCTAAAGGCCTCGCTACATATCTGCTGCTTATGTCAGAAGAAAGTTTTACTGCAGCTGGTGGAGACCTCAGTCAACAGATGTTAGTCCAGATGGTTTACACAAGAGATGTTAATCAACTTAGCTTTGGAGCTGAACTGGCTTTAACCCTGGTTATAAAGACTCTGCTGCTCCAAAATAGAGTTACGCTGAAACACAAACCCTGAGGCTATATGAAATACATACTCTGGTGGTTTGTCGGAGATCTGTATACTAACATATATAAGAGATTTCATTGACATCAGCAGCTCATTACCCTCAACATAGCTGGTTGGCATACCATGTTAAAATCAACAGGATATAGGCTAAGCATAAAATAAAGACTAGCAGCATAAGAGTTGCTTTTGTTCACTGAACACTGCATGCGAGGCATACTCTGACCCATCCACAAACTGCACAAACACACAGAGGTGTGTCGGCCTCCTCTGCCAAGGGAACATACCGTGACACACAGACTCTAGTGCAAAGCACGGACTCGTTCCCCAGTGACCAAAAATGGAACTACAGTAAAATGAGGAACTTAAAAGACACACCAAGAGCTCAATCTTAAAAATGAGCCCCCCTGAACCATCCTTTGTAAGGAGAGGCAGGAACTTTTGGAGATAACTTTATTTGAGCATATTTTAGAATATTTTTTTTTGGAAATGCATGAAAGAGCGTCAGAACTTTGCTCAATTATTTTATATGGCACGAAACTTCTGTTTGATGTGTTATAAGGATAAAGATAAAACCCAAAGAGACCCCAGCTCCTGAGACAGTTGAGAGAATGTGACATTACTCCTGCCTCCAACCAGATCTAACAAACTGCTGACATTAATCAGACACAGTCCGCCCTCCACGTACAACCACAAACACCAGCATTCTGCTAGCTTCCATGTCCACGACATTAGATGTGACATGGCAGGGCACAGCTGGGCTCAAACAATGAGGAATGGCAGTGGGAGTGTCGAGAGAGATAGTGAGTGTAACTGGGGAAGTGTGTATGTGCGTGTGTGTGTGTGTGTTTGTGTGTGTGTGTGTGTGCACGCGTAGAGCAGCCAGCAAATCCTCGGAGGCTAAAATGTGGGTTGACGCAGATTAAGGAGACTCCCTTCCTCCCAGATGAATGGTGTGCATTTTAATTACACGAACGCTGCTCCGCATGGGGCTCATTACAGGAAAGAGAGAGAGAAAGAGATAAAAAGGGGACTGGAGTGGGCCGAAGAAGGGATGAAAAAGACAGGAAAATTAGAAATGAAGGGTGGGGATGTGGGGAAATGAGGGTACGGAGAGGAAACCATTTGAAGAGTCAAGTATGTAACAGTAAAGGGAAGGGCAGATGCCAGATCAGCACTTAAATTGCAACCTTGTGTGGTCAAAATCAACATAAAATTTAAATGTAATTAAGTCCTGGAGCAAGACTTCTTTTACTCTCTGAGGTTTGATGAATACAAGCGCTGGACTTCAACAGAAGCACGCCTCCATTATCCCTGACAGGGCATCCAGCTTGCCTGACACACTGCTTGAAGCCCCATCAGCGCTGACCACTGCATAGAGAGAATCAATGCCGTCTACTCCTCAACACGTCTCTTGTTTATTTAGCCGGTTCATTTCAGGGAATGAGTCCCATCAAATGCAATGTAACAAAGCACAGCCTGCAGGGGGTGCTGTTGAGTCACGAGTGAGCACACCCAGCTTTTCCTTCCAAAGGGCTGGTACACAGAGCAGGCTTTATCTGCGAGGTTCAGAAATGCCAAGGCATTTCCTGAGATATGCGCTGACACCAAAGTGAAACTAACAGGATGAATATCAGCCGCACGATTCTGTCTGTGCTGCAAGTTTACCTGTGTTCTCTGACCTCCTTTCCGCGTCTCCCTACCCTCATTCCTTTAATTTCTCCGCTCTGGATCTGATGTGTTGCAAGGTGCACGCGGGCTGATATGAATTCCTAACATGCCACAGCTCGTCTTCCAAATATGAGAGAAGGAGCGCGAGGCAGAGATAAATGCGAGGTGCACACCAGCTCAACAAGATAAGACAGACAAGGAAGACACATGAGAGAAAATAAAATGTCAGCAGTTGGACAAAGAGATTTTGCACATAATAATATGGTTAAAGTCTAAATGTTATATTTTAAAAACAAACAATGTCTTTTGTAAGGAACTGCCGTCGGTTACTACTCTGCAAGTATGCGCCGACATGAAGTGACAGCCTTTCATGTTCTGTTGTGAGAGAGATGGCCTTTCATTGTGACACAAGCTGACAGACCGTCGCAGAGATGATGAATCCTTCTCTTTGCTTCCACCAGAAGGAGAAAAAAAAAATCAGGACACATGCACTTACACTTTACTCCCCTCTGGCTTCGTGCTAGACAACAGAAGGCCCTTGCCTGTATTCATCTGGAGCGCTTCAGCGGGCACACAAGCGCAAAATTAAATCACACTAGAAGCGCACACACAGGTGCAACAGTAGAACAACACTGCACACAGGTGCCCCTCAGCCCGGCTGCCCACGCATACCAGAGACGGACTGAGGCATCCAGGCCCACTATAAATACCACCCAGCCTGACCCTGAACTGTGGGAGAAGAGGCATACAGTGTGATGATGGATGGCCATGCTGGTCAAAGCAACAGTAGGACATTACAGACCACCCAACCAGCCTGTACTATGTATTACATTACATTTGCCTTACTGTCTCAAACGCTTCTACATGAAATAAAGAAGAGACGGGCTGGGGTTTCTTTATGTTCAGATCAATGAAGCGCTACAAATGCTACTGAGAGGAAATGGAATATCATCCCGCACTCGCAATTAAGTCATAGAATACGACTGCTTACACAGCAGCACGTAATCCACTTTAAACTGTTCAATACGATTACAGTCTGTTCAGACACGTGCAGTCCAACACTTTAATACCAAACTCAGAAAAAGTCTGCTAATCGGAAAACCTGGATAATGCGAGCTGACTGAATCCTGCTAATGAAACTTGTTATTATTATGACTTGAAGTATAGTTTGACCTGACGTTGACTCAGCACAAGTAACTTCAAATTGGCTGAATTCAAATGTCAGGACTCAACAGACTTTGCAGTACCCAGGAAGTCTGCGAGTGCAGAGGACAGTCCAAATCTACAGTTCATCCAGTCTGCAACACGACTCCAGCGGACAAGACTTCACTCATTTAATTATCTATAACCCATTGCAACACGGAGGTGATGTTGTAGTTTTTGTAAGTAGTAGAAATTGCCAACAAAAAAAATACAAAAACTTATCATGAATGTGTAAAACAATAACTATCGAAATGTTACTTGGATCATGTAGGCATCCTTTCAAACAAAAACTTTGCAGTAAAATGACAAATGTGTTTTTTACATTACACAGAGCCAGGCTCGCTGTTCCCACCCACGTTCAGCCTTTACATTAAGCTAAGCTAAGCTAAGCTAAGCTAACCGCCTCCTGGCTCAAGCTGCAGTCTGACAAAGAGGGGTATCAATCTTTTCTAAACTTAGGTAAGAAAGTTATTAAGTGCATTTCCCAAAATGACTTACATATTTTTAAATTACAGGGTAACATCAATGCTTTTTTAATATTCACATTTCTTTTCAAATAAACTTCTTTAACAGCTTACATGTCACAATATGAAGTCACGCCTTCAGATTAGGACACAGCCACCCTGCAGTGACACTTGACTGCAGAAACAGTTGCAAATCAGAGACCACGTCTGTTCGTTTCCACTCAGAAAGTAACACCTTTTCAGCCTGTGTGCTTTTCCCGGAAAGCCCCATCTGTTTGACCCTAAGACATATATATAAAAAGCAGCCATGTACAAGGTGTGTGAGAGCAAGTGAATGTCACCACAACACCCTGCAATATATATTATACTAAGTAATTTTTGCGACACTAATTTTACTAGCTAACTACGATCCATTTAAATAGCTCAACTTAAGGACATGATATGCATCTTTTCCTCAATCCAGTTTATATTTGAGTGCTTTTTGTCTTAGAAAGGCAACCCAATGTTCTTTATAACTCATTTACTATGCACATGTCTTGATTTTTCTGTTGTTCAACATTTCCAGCATCCAGCGTCTCTTTATGTGGGTGATTAACTAGATCTTTTGAAGTATTCTTGCCTCACGACTGAACTAAAGCCACGCTGCAGCTCATTTTGCTTAGTTACAGATAGAGCAGCGATGCTTAAATGTGGATAATGCCAGATTTTGGATCATTTCTTAATTAGCATTTTCATGTCTGCACCTTCCCAGATTTACTGCAATACTGCCAACATCTATCATGTTAGGCACGCTTGGCAATATGCTATCATTTCTTTTAAATTGCTACTTTGTGCCGCTCTAACATACTCACTACAAATTATAAAAGATTTTGAACCGTCATTATCGCATGAAGCATTCACGGTTATTAAAATCAATTTTTCATTTTTTTCTCAAGCTTGCTTTTCAATCTCTTCTGATTATCCGCCTGATACCTTTTCTACAGTATTTCAATCTAATCTGAAACTGCTTTTATTGTGCGGTTATGAATGGTGAGTTGTTTTTGTACTGTTTCAAATCTTTGACGCAAACCAATTTCCCACAGGGACAACAAATATCTATTGAAGTGAATCATAACATTTGAGTAAAATCATTCATTAGAGGATTTGTTTGTGCATGAATAATGTATCAGCCTCTACGTATGACTATGAGAAGTGAAAGAATAAAGTTGAGACAGAGTATCTGTAACTGAAACAACACCAGTCAAAAGATAAAACGCTCCTCTTGCTGTCTCCCACCTGCCCCCCTCCCTCCCTTATTCCCCGCAGAGAGAGGCGTACAAAGGAACACAGAGGTAGTTTGTGGGCGCAAAAGCTTTCCTGTGGTTTACACGTTGCCCCTGTGGTTATTTTGAGCATCTGTGTGCATGCAACAGTGGTGAAAGCACTTTAAAAATGTCTCAGCAGTACTGAGGGTGTATTTATTAAAGACAGTATGAACCATTGCTCATGTATTGTTGAATTTCCAACAACAGGAACATGTGCGTTGGTATTTACTTTAAAAATAAACCAAAAGAACATACACTGCAGATCCAACAGGAAATAGTCCTGAATGTCTGCAAAGAATTCTTTTCACAAGGCAAGTGGAAGTAAAACTATCCACTGAGCTATTGTTGTAAAAGTTTATTCATTCATTCAAACACCTTCTCCACAAAAACTGTAAGATGGGAATCCTCCGGATGTGTCCCGTGGCGATGCTATTCCACCTACTAGAAGACAGTTTCACCTGCAGGGGTAATTGAGGCCAGGCACTTCTGATACGTGAGCTGTGTGACCAAAGCGACGTCCCATTTTGGAGTAGAGGTTTTACAGGTCCATAAAAATAATTTAACATACACTATCCTTTTTAACTATTGAATAATCTGCAAAAAACATCTAAAGAAACTGCACAACAAAATTTATTTTTAATGTTAACCTTCCATGATATTGTGCTTACACTGAAAGGAACCTGACACCCAAATAGCTGGATCAGGTATCAATGACAATGGGGCTATCTATTCCATTTAATTCTATGTTTATACATTACATTACATTATATACTGGAATATATGTTTCAATCTATCTGAGGGTCCATTTACTGCCTATTTCTGGAGCTTTAAACTGAAAATACTCCATCTGCTGATGAGGCTATGAGATGTGGTTGAAATAAAGGGAAAAGTTAGAGGTTTCTTTGTCAGATTGCTACAATCTTAACCCAGACCTGTTTAAGTGGCACAAAATAGATGGATGGATAGATGGATAGATGGATGGGTGGGTGGATGGGCGAATGGATAGTGTTTTTTCTCTTTCCCTAATCAGTTCTGTCTGGTTCTGTCTTTTCTGGGTTGAAGTAGGTCACAGCACCAGAAACAAGCTGCTCTTTGTCCCCCTTCGGCAGGACGAGGACAGAGGGAAGAGGATGGAGAGGAGGGTTTGTGAGGTCTGCAAAGCAGGCCAAATCATTCCACTGGAAAACAGTCAGCTCGACGCGGGTGCCAGCCAGAACCCGCATATGTGTGTGCGCTTATGTGTGTGTGTAAACTCTTGTTAAACCAACACCCCTATAAACCTGTGGAGTAGTAATCCTGACCTAAGCATCACTGACACTGTCATTAACATGAGTGGGGTCCAGATCAGGCTTCCTGAATGATCCTCTTTAACAAGCCAGATGCTGATTGTAAATCCAACTAAAGCAATATGAAACACACACACATATAATCATGCCCACTTTCCCTCACATGTGCACACTCACTTGCCCTGCACTCCCCCCAACTTCCCAATTCATCAAAGGCCTTCATTGTGGTGGCTTTATATCCCAAATAGAGCAGCACAAGTGGTGTGTTATTGACTATTTAAACCCACGCCAAGGCCAGAGGAAACCTGCTGGGCACAAAACCATTTCCTAATAAAACAGTGATTTGTTATCTAAGCCTGCAGCCAGGGAGACCATACAACCTCTTCGGAAAATGACATTTAGGAGCCAATTAGAGGAAAGCCTGAAAGCCCATGCAGGTGTGTTTGAAAAGGCCATCTGACACTGTAAGAGCTCCATTTCATATGACAACTGGCATTCATTTCACCCACAAAAAACACCACAATTTCAACGGCAGTTATCTTTTGAAATGCATTGGGTGATTCCTTTTTGTGCTACAAATCTTATTTAGATTCAAATTAAAATACTGTGGCACCTCTATATTTTGTGCAAAACTGTTACACCAGCTGTTTTCCTGTTACAGCTTGCATCACAGGATCAGCAGCCTCGCATCAACTGAGCCGTCAGTCACTGTCACACTGAGTGCCGGGACGAGAATCTCACAGTCAGCAGGGATCTCAATTCATCAGAGCACAGCAGGGTGGTGGAGAAACTGATAACAGACTACACACATATGGAATAAACCTAATTCAGACTACAAAATGTGTCATTGCCACACCTTATTTTGCTTGGTTTCCTCACTGACAACATGCTACATCAAGCTAATGAGCTGTTCCAGTTGCCTGGAAACAAAATGGAAAACCGCAGGAGAGAAATACAGGAATTAATAAGACCAAAAGCAAACCGGTTCCTTCTGCTCACATTGAGGAAGTCGCCCAAAATAGGACAGGATGAGACATGTCCACAAGTTTGTATGACTAACATGATGTCTGTCTCTGACCTACAATAGGCTTTTCTGTTGGGTAGCCGCACTGACTACAAAGAGGTCATAAGGGCATTTCCTGTCATGAAACATGTGTCTTCTCGGCGAGAAGCTGCCCGATAAAATGAGCTCATTGATCTCAGCCATAGACTATAATAGGGGGTCCAGTTAATTTGAACATTCCCAGTACCTGTTTGCATTGCCACAGGCTACAGAGCCATGTCATAATGCACTGTATACGTCTCAACATTCCCGGAAAAGCTAGTAGTAGTACTATTAGTTATTATTAGTTATTACTAGTAGTAGTGATAACAACAAAGGCAGACTACATCTCCTTTCTACAAATGCTGCTTCTGGCTTTGTGAGCCGCCATTGGCATCCAAACACGACTGGTACAACACATTTGTTCTACTCATCTTGATTTATCTGGAGAGCTATTACATTCTTATTAACACTGAAAGTAAGATGTTAATGTTAGGCTTTGTTGTAAGCTAACGCTACTCACTAGGTCTCACTAGCTACCTAGCACAGACTACCTGTATCATTCACACTGCAGTTAAACAAACAAACAAATTATACACGTTTTAGTTGGTCTTGTTGGTCATGATAATCCCACCCCCAGCCCCCAACATGAGCAGTTCATGGTTCCAGACACGAAAAGAGTTTGGCCGAGACCCTGTTCAACGGCTGTCGAAACACCCACCGGCCCTCAAACTGCCTTGGTCGAAAAGTGTACACCTTAAAATTTACCATGGCAGTGTTTTTCGGACAAAATCTTTGATTGTCAATGAAATTGTCAATCAGCCCAAGCATAGATTGTATATAAAGATGGAAGTAAAGCCAAAAATATCCATGTAGGTCTACCTGCAGGTGAACAGTACTACATGACTTAGGTTTAGGGAGGAGATCATAATTTAGATTTCTTGGGTTATTATTGAGGTTAGCTCAAGGAACATGTTTAATAAAGTAGAGTTCCTGCTGTAGTGATGGGGGTTGGAGCTGCTCTATGGAGGTCCAGACACAGTCTGCGTAGGTTTCTGAGGAGCCAAAATGAAGCTCAAAGTGGGTGGCTCCTGGGGCTACCGCCTTTGCCATCTTGGCAGTGCTGACTCCTCTTTACCCCTCTAGCGAATTAAGAAATAGGGCAAAGAGGTGGAGAGTGGGTTTAATACAGCAGCAAGCCACCTGTGACAGCACCCATCGGTCACTCAAAGCAGCTGTTTTCTTAATTATGCATAACTTTGACCCTTAATATGAATTAAGCAGGTGAGTTATATAGTTGGAGAAGTTGCTATAGACACCCAAACTTTTTTTTGTACCAGGCTGTAAACATATTTATTCATGTTATAAATTTAGGCATGTTAACATGGTAGTCAATGAGGATTGTCTTCCTTTTGGAGCCAGCCTCAAGTGGCCAGTCGTTTTTGACACTTCCACATTGCTTCACTTTTCAGCCTCCAGAGTTGCAGCTTGTGTCCCTCCCATAAACCTAGCCCAATCACTCAATAGCGTCAGTCATAATCTCACAATTCATTTTAACGGCATGCATACTTTCTTTTATTAGCCCATGTCCCATCTGCTGACATAGAGGGAGCAGGTTTTATCCATAGTACAGCCAGCCTCCAGCAGGCGATCAAGATGTTTTGGCATCACTTTTGGGGCGCTGTCATGTCATCCATCTTTGTATACAGTCTGAGCTCTGCCGACACAAAGCCGGCCAGAGGAACATGACTGGCACATGCAGTGACTGTATGCCATACTGGTCTATAATTAAAACTATACAGATCCGAACCACAGCCAAGTTTTGCTTGAACCCCTGTGAGTCTAAATATGTTTTTTGGCTTCAAGGCCTATTTTTGCATAACCCCTAGTTCTAAAAACCTACAGTAGCTGTTCAGATATGGACCCCGCAGGCTGTTGTTATGGCTTGCTGAGCCCATGAGAGATGACATGACGGTTGGCTGAGTGTAGAGCTGTCGCTGCTTAGTCAGCTTCCCCCTCAGAGCTGTCTGTCCACACCAGCAGTCTGTGATCGGGAGTGTGTGGAGAGTGAGTGTTCTGTGTGTATGTATTTGTGTGTGTGTGTGTGCCAGTGTGTGTGCACATTCGCCATATGTTTCAAAGCCCTGCAGCATTTTAATTTTAAAGTCAAACAGATGGACAAACCCTGGAGGAGATACAAGGGATTCTCTCAAGCCTTCAGATGCTACATTGATTCTCTGTGTGATTTATATGCCACACACACACAGGAGACTTATCATCTAGCGTAGGCTTGCCCCTTGATGCATTAAGCCGAGGGTTACTGAAGATGTAATTTGCAACAACAACTTGCCAGTTGTTTTCTTGAGCTCAAGCGAAGAGGAAGTGAACAGAAAAGGGGATTTTTTGGAATGGGAACTTCCAAGTTTGGACTGGCTTTACACTTAAAAAGACCCCTCCAGGGATTTAGTATTGCATTTCCATAAAGTTTGGGGACTTGCAATGGACAGATTAAAGACTAAAATTACTGCATCACGGTTATATGCCTCTACCAACCAGTGAAGTTGCAGTTTAAATCCATGTCTGTCCAAACTTATATGATAAATGTATTGAAAACTTTGAAGGACGTATAAGTCTAAACCAGAAAAAAAAAGATATTTTTCAGTTTGATAGTAGGTTATGTGCTGGACTGTTTCTATTCCTTCAGAACATTAACTCATTTACTAGTTATTTTTAGTGTAGACTGCAGAGTTACTGGTCCATCACTGCATCATAAGTGGGTTGACTATTGTCAAAAACAACAGCGACTGACAAGGCTGTACTGCTTGTGGGCAGAAGGGAAATTAGGTTATTATACAAACAATGTCCCTGATAGAGTGAAAAACCACCACTCAGGCATGAATGACATCTAATGCGGAGTACCTAGAGGAAATGTCAAATGTCCACACGTGAGCTGTCTGGCGTTTCTTTTGGTGTATACCAACCTAAATTTAGACTCGCTTGAGTATCTAGGCTACATCAGATCTCATTTGGAGTAAGTTAAAGAAGTACTTCGCCCACGCCCACTCCATGAGTGACAAATCCAACATTGCAGCTGCGGTGCTGACAGGGCTCTGGGGAATCACTTCACTTCAAATGATGCCACTAAAGCGACAGTAAAACAAATCAGTGAGGGAGAAACAGAGTGGTTACTGTGTTTGCAGACACAAAAAGGAAATACTGAGAGGTACTGCGGATCAAAGTCAGTATACGGAAGTTAACTTCGGAGGCTATTTGACATTCATGTCTTGTTGGTGCAGGCCCAGAGCAGCGAAGCAAGGAGCAACGCTTGGCAGCACTGATAGCCGAGGAGGGGAGGTCAATGAAAGTTTTCTTCAGAACATGCCACGGCATCTAAACTGCAAAGATTGCACAAATAAAAGGAGAAACAAACTATATAAATCTTTGTCTAGCATAAAGAAAGAAAGCTTGTATCCAGTTTAACACACTGACTGGAGTGAAAAACCTGATAATTGCAAGTGATCAAGCATCAAATTCTGCCTTGATCCAAATCTTCCTAAAGGCTAATCTGCTCCCCTGCAAACTCAGCCAGCTTTAAACTGTCAATAGATTGCAGCCTGCAGCTTCCTATGTGGTTCGCCACAGGAATGGTGGGGAGTGGGGAGAGAGAGGGTGGGGCAGTGCAGTGTTTAAGGAGGATAAATTCTGGCTGAGGCCCAATCCCTGCATGTGGGCTCGATCCACCCCGACGCCCTGCCTGCAAGCAGCACTAGTCTGCTCCCGCGGCTGGTTCTGGAGGAAGCGTGGGGATGAAGCAGATTGAGAGTGTGCACGTGTGCGGGTCGCAGGAAAGACGCTTTATAGGGAGGAAGCAAACCTACGTCAGAGTCACTGCTTTTATGTCACAGGTGTTGGAGCAATATGGGAATAAACAATGACAGTGGGGTAAAGGGGAAAAGAGAGATGGAGGAGCTGGCTGGTGGAAGGTTTCTAGGTGCTGCTGGCTCAGCGCTTGGGAAGAAGGACTCCTCTGCTAAAAATACATGTAGGTTTCCTTGTCCTCTCTGGGCTGAGGTGGCCGACTCCCTGCACTGTCGCACTACAGCTCTCTCGGATGTGCTTCTTTAGATCTCCGGCTGCATTTATAACCGTAATCCATATTTGTCTGCATTTTCTAAAAGCTTATGGACACAGATGAAGTGGATCTGTACCAACTGAAATAATAATAAGGGTAGTGGAGCAAATAGTTCAAGCGAGACACAACCACAGGACAAAAATAACAAATTGTAAAACATTTTGAGGAGACATTTGTGAAAAATATGTCTATCTGTTGCAATGCATTTAATGGCCTTCTGTATGCTGATACAGTTGGCAGGTGTTGTTTGGTAGAAAGAAAGTTCCTACATGAAACTGCTCAAAACAAGGTCAGTGGCTTATCTCGAATCGCAGGGTCATGATTTCTGGAAACAGACATTGCTGCTGGGTTTTGATTTTTTTTTTTTTTCCTGGTGCTTTAAGCACAGCGTGGCCATCTTGTTCCATTAAACTCAAGAGAAAGTAGACATGTCTAAAGGCAGATATCTCCAACACCCTGCAACTCACACCAAAACAACCAAAAACAATAAAAAGCACAACAAGAGGAAAAATATGTATTTTTGATTTTGGGGTGAGCTGTCTCTTCAATACTTAAACACTTTCAATTTTCATAAACTATAAAAGAAAACCATTCCTTTGTAATTCTCATCCCATCCCTATACATAAGGAAAGAGCATACAACACTGGACAAGGTGGTATATGGAGCCTGCATTTCTCCAAGTTAGTGTGCCACAGTTTTACAGGTCTCTGCTAAAACGATGACAGAATTTACAACCCTGTGACATGATAATTACACTGGGTTGTGTAACGCTCTTTTTTAGGCAGCTTCCTTAAGGAAAGCCCTTCACCCCTGTAAGCTGAGAAGGTATCCATAAATATTGACTGGATATTGAATGACCAATATTCTGGGTAGAGCTTCACTCTCACCAGCAAGATGTCAACCAGAGAACTGAGTTTTGGACCAAATCACACATATCCAGGTGTTCTGCCGTGGCATGAACACGTTTTTCGACAACTAAGAAAACACTGCACTCAAGTTAGCTAGAGCCAGTTCAAACAGCCTTGCTCTTCCTGAAACTGGAATATGTTAGTGTAGAACAGCGCTGAGTCTCTTATCTGATAGCGAGCCCACCTGCAGCTCTCAGACGGTGCAGCTTTTTGGACGGCTTTTACAACACATTTATCATCTTTGACTTTATGAATGCATTCTGGTGGGTTTTTTTAGCATCCAATGAACCCGACTCCTTCGATGCATTTCAAGGATGTCCTGCTAAACTTAACCTTGCAGTTGCCGGGGTAAAACTCATAGCCCTGTAAACACAAACTGTACAGTCAACGCCTGGAAGTAAATACAAAAAAACAACGGATTCTGATAGCAGGGTTCAAGCTGTGCTACTTCAACGATTTCCTTCTGTTTTTAATTAGGCTGCACACTTTTACATCACTGATGGGGGTCTGCATAGCTGCAAATTATTCTATTGAAGCAAACTTGTGAAAGGGCCATGTGATTTGCAGAAGGGCTGCTCCTCCTGGTCGATTAGCCAATTAATTGGTCTTTTGGATTCACTCAACTAATTTTTCTTTAGTTGATTGGTTATTTTAAATGCTTTTTTCAACATGAATGACTTATTCAAAAAAAATGTATGAGCACATCTCTCGTAAAAACAAGATTTTAAGTGGTGCTTGTGCATGAGTCTTCATGGAGGAACTCGTTTTTTTATATCCGTCAATTAAATCAAATATTACTGCATGCATTGCACAGCTTTAACAGAGTGTGGAGAGTGTTGGGCTCATAACAAGAATTTCAAACCACTAAAATAATAGCAAAATGAACTGTCACGAAGCAAATGCGGACAGCCAGGAAACTGTGTGCATCAAGAACAATGTGCTGAGCTCTCCACACCCTCCCTGTCACTAAAAACCTGCCTTCAGGCATTACATTTTCTGCTGTCACCAAGTGTGGTATAATTCACTGAGTTAAGCTCATTTATACAGAGAAACGGACAGCACGCTCTCCTGGATTCACCTGCTTCTGTATTTGAGCTGATACACCACTGATGTGTCAGCCAGCTGAAATCTGGGCTGAATTCAAGCAGAAAATGAGTGGCAGGGAGCTTTAAATGGGCTACAGACTATTGTGCCCATTCAATCACTGTCTCGGTGATGATTGTTTTATATTTTTGCCACTAAAAGCCAGCTGTTCCCATCCCACCTGCAGTACAGGCAGTTATGTAAGCCTGACAATCACCGGGAGGGGCTCAATAGGTCAGTGTCTCTTTAAATACACAATGACCTGTGCTCTCATTTATACATCTGCGCTAGATTTGAGCATGGAAAAGTTGGAGAAGCCCTGTTGTAGCCTATTGTGTTTCGTAAAGTGATGTGGGGGAATTGTGAGAGGAATAACTCGTCCACAATCACTGCCACCGGCCACAGCTCTACGTCCTCTCACACACGTTGTTTCTCACTTTACTAAAGAACATCAGCTAACATCCATGTTAATTGGGCTAATTATCGCATGAGCCCGATACCTTCCTCATGAAAGCACGCGGGGCCTTTCTGGGCATGTAACCTCGCGCTGAGCTCAGCTGAACCAGGAGAACTTAACCTACCTGGACATTTACACACTGCTGACTCAAACAGAGTCCACAACCTGCTTGAAAACCTTCGTTTAGTTGAAAATACAGCTAACGCCAGCGTTGTGTGTTTGCGCTAACAACACACGCGCGCGCTGTGTAAATGTTGCGTTCACGGCGAGCGAACTTACCTAAATCATCCATGTTGGCCGGAAATCGTTCCAATGCTGAGAACCGGACCGGTCCTCCTCTGTCGATCACAGCTGGACTGTAGGCAGCAGATTCAGCTCCCAGACGCTGGCTCTCCGGTCACAGAGCTTCCCCTCGCTGAAACGCAGTGAAGTTTTCAAGTTCCCCTGCTGCTCGACGAGCCTCAAACACACTCACAAACACACACATACCCTGCTGCCCCCCTGGAGTCTCCCAACAGCCCACATCCAGCCCCCTGCCTGCCCAGCAGCCACGACACACAGGGACCAGCGACATCTAGCGACACAGAGTGGTACTAAACACTGTTGGTGTTACTACCTTCAACGATTCACGATTAACCACTATAATAAAAAATAAATATTTAGAGAAATTTATGATTTTTTTCTTTCTTTTATGTTTGTTCATTATTTCTGTATTATTTACTTATGCTCCCGCACCTTATTTGTATCTATTCATTGTTTATATATGTGGGAGAAAGTATAAATATGTGTGTATGTTTATATATGTGCATATTTATATATATATATTCAAGATACTAAGTAAAGAAATGCAAATATTTTTATGATGCCGAAATTGTTGTTTATATATAATGTCACTGTTACCTTGTTAAAACATGTTTAAATAAAGCTTTATTTAACAACAGCATAGATGCACTACCAGACTTTTTGCATGTGTTTATTGGGAATAATTCATATACATTCATTAATATATACTTAGGAACTACAATGTGGGTATGTATACAATGTAAATAGATATTAACATTTATTTTTATCCCTTTCTGTCTTTTGGCTCTTCTCTCATTAGTATAAATACATTTGTATCTTGTTGCAGCTATTTATTATAACAGCAAGATCATTTGACACACATGGCGACACTGAGTTGAAGCATAGTGTTCACACTCATTTAAGCTTTTGATTTGTATGTGTTAGTAAAATGAGCCCAGAGCCTGGACTGAGATGATGAAGGCTTTGTTCCAGTGCCTGTTTATGCTCAGGGTCGCCTTAGAAAGGTTATGTGACCCACTATGCTGTATATATTTACAAAAAAGCCCCAAAAGTGCACTCTTGGATGCACCTGTAGTAGATAAAATGTGATTTAAAAAAAAGCCTTTAGGGTGCTCTTACAGTGGAAAAAATGTGATAAAGTGCCCCATATGATGGTTGTATTATAGGACTTTATTGTCAGTGAGAACTGGATTTTTTTCCAATGTCAACTAACACTCTTTGTTTTGTGGCTGTGATTTATGATGGGGTTTTTTTGTTGTTATTTTTAGGCATACACACTCAAGGCTCTTTGTTTACAATGTTGAAGTGTCATGGTGATTAGAATTTTCAAATTTATTTAAATGAAATCTAATTGAAGATTCTCTTCCAGAACCAGAATCTGTTTGAGAACTCCCTTCCTTCATAAACAAAAATATCTAGCATGCTAATCCTGGCATAGAGGTACCTCAGACGCGGCACGGTACATCATCATCATCATCGTAAAGCTTGTGCATGGCCACACGTGGAGCATTTGCACCAAGTTTTGGAGATCCAAAGTACACAGAATAGCTGCAACAAACAGCAGTGTTCATTAAACAACTGAATAACAGTTGGAAAATGCAGGATACCACAGCCACAGAAGATTTTGAATCCCTTTGCAGAATCAACCGGATCCTCGCCCTTAAAAACGAGCCCCTCTGCACAGAAAGCAGAAATCTAACCAGAGACAAGAATGTGTTGCAGAAACGGATGAATGACTTGATGGGCCCGGACACACAGGGCAGCAGCCGTGTCTCTGAAACAACAGAGGCTGATGAGATAGACTCCCAGGAGCAAAGCACCACCCCTGGAGATTGTGAATCATTCCAACAGGCCAACAAGATCCTTATTGAGAAAAACAGAGCCCTTCGCATAAAAAATGACAACATGTTTGCAGACATAGAAGCTCTTCAGAACAAAATTAATGACCTGATCACCCAGAGGACACAGGTCACCAGCAGTGACTCCACAGAGTCGGCTCAGATGTACTTGCAGGATCAACACTCTGAACTGGATAACAAGGGAACTGAAGCAGTCCACAGCTCTGATGAGCTGCAGAAGGTTAATGACCTGCTTGAAAGGCTGAGGGAGCTCGAGGAGCTGCTGCAGGACCAGGAGGACTCTAGTTTCGGAGAGGAGAAGGACTCGGGGAGTGAACTCGACAGGCTTCCAGTGCGGAGAAGGTTCGTCAGGCTCTTCAACCCCTCCTGGAGGAGGCGCTACTCGAGCAGGGAGACAGTGGAGTATGTGGAGTGTGAGAAACGCAGGAGGAAGACGCTGTGGGAGCGGTTTGTCCATTTCTGCATCCGAAGATTTAGGAGGAGGACCTAAGAGTTGTTGAGTGGAGGGTGCATGGGGCTCGTCCTGCAGATATCCTCCAGCCCAGGAAGGGGTCCCGCTTGTCCTCTTCTCTACATTTCTTCTGGTTTCCCTGTGAAGACTTTATCACCACACTAGCATGTCCTGAAAATAAAAATGAAAAATAATAATAATGTGTACTGTTATTATTAGTCAATCAATTACCTTTGCCCAGAAAGAATCAATACCATGCCTCTCTTTAAGATGATAGATTGAAAGCATCAGTGTGGTGTGAGATATGTCCTCGGGTTGATAACAATGGATGGAAAAACCTGAGGATGATATGGGAAAAAGGCGTGGGGTTTACATTTGATGAAGAAGCATGGGAGCCAGCAGCAAATGTATTCAGTAGAAAATAGCTCATAGATATTATTACGTCCATACAAGACTAAATAAAATGGGCACATATATATATATATGACATATATACATATATAAAACAGAACAC
>CAFUXE010000279.1:520435-544133 GCA_903364295.1 Serranus cabrilla | reverse complement strand
TAATCACTTTAAACTGCCCTTTGTCCACAGACCAGTCTTAACTGTCTAAACTTTAGAAAGTATGAACTCTTTAATGTGATATCAGGTCTGCAGTCTCCTTTTTACTGCATCCAACTGATAAGAAAAAAAAGTGCAATTGCCACTCAGATTGAGCCATAGTCACAAGTTTTTAATATGCAGAAATATTTTTTTTCCAGGTTAGTTTGACCTTCAAAGTATTCCCTAAAAGAGGCTTTTAAAACAGTTGTGAATCTGATTATACTCCATCTGAAAATTAGATATTGAAAACTTATATCTGTGATCATTCAAAGTGGAATTTAAACTGGGTGATCCAGTTCTGTCTTCATCTCAGACTTCTTTAAAGGACATGATTAAAGACCTCTCTCTTTTATCTGGATTTTAATTTCAAGTTATGTTATAGCCTTAGTTTTTAAGTTCAAATGATTTTAAACATTTTTTATCCCCAATATTTATCTCTATAATTAATGCTTTTACATTTAATTGTCGTAATTTTTAGTCTTCAAAAATGTTGAATTTTATCTGTTGTTTTAACTTTGCTAAAGACTTGATTTACATAAAATAAAGATAAAACCACATTCAATGCACTCTGCCCCCACCTAATGCATTAAATATAACTTATAAAAACAGATGTAACTGGTTTTTGATGTAGGTGGAATATATTTTACATCAATTTCATAAAAAAAAATGCATTTTTCCTATTTTTTTAAAAAACCAATTGAATGGATGTACTTTCTATGTTTCCGAGTTTGATGTATGACAAAACAGTTTGATTTTAAAGTTTTAAACATTTTTGACCAACAGAAGTTTTTGAAAAACTGAGCTGTCAAAGCCTGGATCCAAGAACTGGAATTCTGGGCTTTAAATTGACCCACTTTCACTTTTTATTGTTATTCTGGTGTGCAAATCATTTTGTCTTCCTTGGACACAATTGTAGAAATCATCAGTTCCTTTAGTGTAATTTATTGACCTGTCAGGACTTACTGCCATTCTCTGTCAAATGTCTCACATGCTCCACAGCACAGTACAAATTATTTGTGACCTGTTTATCGGTAAATATACCTGTACCATTCTTCTACCATTAGACACATTAACAGGGCGAACATGAGATTAAATACATGCCAAAGTAGCTGCATCGAAGGATGTCTTCCATCTACTTTGCACACTACACTGCTGTTAGCGTTAAAGAGCTTGTGAGACTAAGCTCAGTGTTGTCAACAGCCGTAGGTGCGACATACTCAAGTGAGACACTGCTGACACTGAACACGTTCTTACAATGCGCCGCTGCACCATTAACACGTCGTCCTGAGTCACTTGTGGCTCCCAGGTCAAGAAAAGTGACAGTCTGTGAGAATGAGCTGAATGGGCCGGGGTGAGGAGGTGAGGCCGCGGGTGTGTGATCTATATATAAGGAGAGGCGCTGAAAGCCTCGCTGCTCGCCGTCCACTCACTGTCAAACATAATGCTGGTGATGAACTAACAGCAGATGTCACTGGTATCATCTGGCAGCGTGGTGTGTACAAGGAGGTCAGGATTAGAAGAGGGATTGTTGCAGATGCTATTGTTGAAAACGTACCCCCCCTTCAGCTCTTCTCAGTTTCTGATTCGAGCTGCAGCTACCGGGACTGGAATGGCAGGCCATTGTCGCATTGGCTGAGTGCCGGGATCAGACACCTATAAATAGAATAACCTCTCCTAACACAATGGACATGGACAAATGGTCATTTTACAGGCTGACTCAAGTGCGAGTGGTGAGAAGGGAGAGCACAAATGAAAAGGGCTCCAAGTGTGACCGGTTTTCTCTTTCCTCACTTTGCAGAGAGAATTAATTAAGGAGTTCAATATCTGCAGTTTTTAATAACTAAATATTAGAAGACCCACTCACAGGTGACACACAGGCACAAGATAAGGAGGCAAAGTAGAAGTGAAAGACAATGGTTATAATATTTAATATTCTGTGACAAAATCTCTACAGGGAACGCTAATAAAACATTTGTTAGCAGACATCTATATCATATCCAGCGTTACGGCATTATGATTCAGGATCATGTGAAAAGAAATACAAATTAAAAATAATATATAAAAATAAAATACAGCAGGATGGGGAAACCCTTTCGTCTTGAGTCCTGTAGAGACCAGTGGAAAACTTGTGCAATCTGTAGCATTGGGTGCTTTTTGTTGAACATTTGTGACCAATGAATGAGTTCCATCTTCTTGGCTTAAATACATTCAGGAAGAGTTTCACATCTGAAAAGAACCGTGGTTATGGATGTCCTGAGAGGCAAGTGAGGATATTAAAATCTAGGGATTTATTTTCTAAGTCACGGGTTGTAAACCAGTGGTCTGCGCATACTTGAGAGTTCAACAGAGTCACCAGAAAAATGGGAAGAGTGAAAGAGAGTCCAATAGTCATAAGAGTGATTATTCTGATCACAGGTTTCTTTTTTCTTCAACTCCACATCTCCTGTACTGTAGTGAACAACTATTGAAGTGTGGTTTTAGTCATATCTAACAACAAATGTCTATTTAAATGGAGGCTCCCAAGGTGAAATCTTATCAAATGGTGGGCTGTGTATCAGTTACGGGCTGCTTGACACAAAAAAGGATGAGAACTACTGATCTAAGTCTAAATATTTAGCCAAGATATTGTTTCAACGTTACCACCCCCAGTTCATTTTTCTGTCAGGATCAACAAGTGCCTGTTGTTGTTGTAATAGTTGTTTCGAACACAAGGGGCCTCTTATCATGTCTTTCCTTAATACAAACAAGACATGAAAGTAATGTTTCCAGACATACGTTACGCCTACCTATGTTTCCTTACTTGCCTCTCAGGAATTCAGCAGGATCCAGAAAGTAGAATAAATCATCTCCCTATAGAGCGGCCTGTTCACTGTTGACAGACACACTGGGCAAGTTAAACTGTGGCATCTCATCTGTATATATTCTACATTTTTGAAAACCAGAAAATATTTTATTTCCATAGATCCAATTATGATATACAGAAACAAAAGCAACTTAGTGTAAGCAGTTTGACAATAAAAGCCAAAATACAGGAAGGAAGAAATAGGAAGAATTTTAGTGTCTTTCAAGGTTGGACTGGCTGTTTATCTCGCCCAGCGTGCCTTAATAAAAGAAGAGATTTAAGTTATTATACTCAGAATGAATTGACTGTGCAAATAGGTAATAGTTAAAAGAAAGGAGATGTTATTCACGTGCTTCGTTGTTAAATCGTGGAATAAAAAAATAACCCAAATGAGGCAGAAGCAGAAGACAACACTCCGTTTCATTTCAGATATACATATCCATGCCATTTACGAATCAGGAAAAAACAAATATTTTTTTCATCTTCACCTTGAACAATTTTGGGTTATATACAATATAAGGGACATCGTACAAAAAGAAATGCTCAAGTACTATGTTGTAAGCTTCAAACATGATCTTTTTTTCCCTCCTGTCATATAGTTCAGCGCTGAGGTTTTGCTTTTGACAGATGGAAGTGCATACACGAGTTGGATCCAGATACAATCACTCACTTGATAAAGGATGTTTTGGACATATTAAAAGAATACTTATTAGACATTCAAGAGGACACGTAATCACTTTTTTCTTTAACAAAAATAGACATGGCTTATCCAGCCTTGAAATTCCTTCTCAATATATATAAAATTATGTCTTGTCTATTTACAGTCAGATAGCGTTCTGAACGATTAGAAAGTCCTGCTGGGGGATTGTGGGTAGTGCACTTTTAGTGTCGACCGATCCGAGGGCAGACAATCATGTGGTGTGTGGTTCTACAGGGCGGAGAGGGCTCGGTTACTTTATTTATTTAAATTTGTTTGTGCTCCAGCCAAGTCCTGTCATCGTTACTAACCAAAGTCTCGGCAGAAGACAGATTAGCAGAGAATGATTGTAATCAGCTGATAATGATTGTGTGTTGACATGTCAGCTCAGGCTGGAGCCACAAATGAACTCTCCTGCCCCGATCTGTGGCTACTGTGGACAGAACTGAGTGTGGAAAGGAGCCAGGTGTATTCATTTATTCGGAGTGAATCTCTGCCATTTTCACTAGTGGTATTAAAGCATCGACTTGTGAGTTATAATTGCTACGGCTGTGCTTATCTATTGTGGCCACTACTGTTTGGAGTTAACTGAAACTAGCAAAACCCAACGAGTCAGGCCTAAAGTTGAGAACTCGTATCCTAGATTTGACTTTTGTAGAAGAAATCTAACCAAATTACTAATCCCTTCTCAGAGTACAGAGTGCATACTCAAATACATTGCAAAAAACCCTGCTCGAAAAGTTTGTTAAATATGGCATTTTGTTGACCTTTATTGACTCGGGTCAGCTCATTGAGAAAAATAACCTGATTCTATTTGACATCTATTTATTTCTCTTGTTCTCTCTTTCTGTTCTGACGGCTACGGTTGTTTTCCTCTGTGGGTTTGTCAGCTTAGATGTCAGGCAAAACTGATGTGTGGCAGTGTTTCATCATGAATTGGTGACATTCTCACTGGTTCTCTGCTCCCTCCGTTTCCTTCCCATAGATGTATTTCTCTGTCCGTGCTGGGTATGTGGCTCTGATGTCCCTTCAAACAGATGATTGGTCCCATACCTGCAGAATAAAGTCAATATCATAAAGAGATACGATATTCCTTCATTGATCCCTATGGGAGAAAATCAGGTGTTGCAAGAAAAGGGTTAGTAAAAATAGAAGAGAATAGAAAAATAAAATAAAATAAAATAAAAATAAATGGTATATTAACAAATAGTTGCTGGAATATTTCAGTCTGGATCAAAGTGGTGGACTGTGGACTATTTTGTTACCATCATTGTAAGTAAGTAATAGCAGTTGTGCATCAAGTGCATAAAGCGACTGTGGAGCAGCAAATAAAACAAAAGAAATGACTGACAAACCTTGTTAACAGGGTTTATGGGCGTGCGACCAGAGCCAGTATGTAGCCTTTGGCGCTCTTCATATCGTCCAGGGGACCTCTCCCTACGAACATCCATCATCCGCCCAGGAGAGCGGTCCATCCGAGGGTCTGCCATGGCCCGGCCCGGGGAGCGCTCTAACCGGGGATCAGCCATGGCCCTGCCTGGAGACCCTGCGATGCGACTCTCCAGCATCCTGCCAGGAGACTTCTCTCTCTCCAGGGGACGGCTGGGGGACTTGTCCCGTCGAAACTCTGTGCGAGCCTCTCGGTAGCGGTGAGGTGTGCCGGGATCTCCGTGAGCTAGGGGATTGGCTGCCAGCCTCTTAGAGATGTGCTCGTTGTAGGAAGGAGGCCCACGCTTGTTGGGGCTGTTGGGGAGGAACCGAGGCACAGACGGGCAGGGGGCATTTGTCACAGGAAGAGATATTTTGCATCTGGGTTCACAGGCTCTACTTGGCACCGTCAGGTCAGTCCACAGATGTGGTGAGGATGATGGACTCATAATGAGGTTCATATTAGAAGCTGAAGATCATTGCTACACGTGGTTTGGAGAGATTGAACCGTCTATATGATTTAGTTTTCTAAATGAGAAATGGCTTAAGTTTTCAAAATCCACACTGTTGAGTAATAAAGTCTAAGCTGTTTGTTAAATTATAGTTGCAACAGATCAGTCTCAGTCAGAAGTCTTTATTTACCAATTTTCTTTCTACATTTGACAAGAAGCATTTTGAAAAGCAATTTAATTCAAAAAGACATATCTCAGGATCTGTTACAGATAAAAAATGAACTCTTCCTCCTGTAAAGAGCAAATGAAGGTGTTACTCTACTGTTTTAAATTCAGTTTCACCATCACCACCTGTGGATGCCATCCTGTGCCCAGCAGTGCCAACTAGTCCCACTGACCCTTCAACAACACCAGTGAAACAAACGAGTGTGGTGTTCCTACTCTATAGTCTATTGTGTAACAGGGACTAAAGCTCTCCAAAAATTAATGAATAATGTAAGTATGCTCAGACAAACTGAGAAATGAATAATTAAACATATAAAATGTGCATCTTTACACGATTCATTATTCCTTCAGAACAAATTACCACTCAGTAGCAATTTCCTAATTTTTTCCTCATTGGTCAATAAAATGCAGAGTGAATATTTAGTTATGGTATTGCAATTTATTCGTGCATTCTATTAATTTATTAATTCATTTATGTTAATGTATTTGAGCATTAGATCTATTTATTTACCACGTCTGTCTCCAACATACAGTACAATGATATAAACTAGGAAATGAAATTTAAAGGTATTGCAATACAAACATAAAGTGTAGTTTGGGTGCAGAAGCTAGAATTTGACTTTTTTTAACACTTAAATAAAAAAAATAAAAAAAACATCTAGAAGCACGTTATGAAAAAAGTCAAATATAAATCAAAACACAAGCAGCTGCACAAGAATTTTGCCAGCTTTAGTTTATATATTTATTTAGGCAATTATTTGATTGAGGTACCTATCGAATAAAAAAATCTGACTATGAGTATGACAATTTAATTAAACTTTCAGGACTTGGAAGTTTCCAATATTAAGGGCTACAGACACATTTATTTACTCTTAATATCCAGCCTAAGATCATAAGACCTGATAACTAAAATAGTGTTTTATGTATCTGCCTTAATAAATGTGTTACAGCTCAAAATGTGAAGTTAAATTAAAGACAGTAAAGAAAAAGAAAGCAGAAAGATTGTTGTGGATACAGAAAATGTGACTAAACTAATACCGAAGACAGAAATTGGTGTAAGGGTAGAGTCAGTAAGTGTCACCAGTGGTATATTCCAGAAAACAAGTTTAGTGAAAACTCTGAGTTTGTTAACCCCGAAATGAGGGAAACTTTAGCACTGACGGAGTGTGATGGTGATAGACAGATGGTTCATCCAATTGCCTGCCAGGTTTTTCATGAAAGTGTCTGCCCTATTCCAAAAAAATCCAACGATGGCTTCTCAGATGGTTCTGTGTAACAAACCATCTGGCAGCGTCAGGTTACAAAGTAGATTTCTAAGATTTAAAATCGAATGCAGTTTTACCTCAACACCTTTTCGAGTGCAAATCAAAAAACACATTATTAGTGGATCAGACTGTGAGCTTACACTCATGTTGCTACATCTATATATTTTTTAAACTCCATCTTCAGTTACTGGCCCCTGTGTTTTTTCTCCCCCTGAATAAATATATACAGTCGGATCCCATCACTTCATCCTCAGTTAAGGAGTGTAAGTCTGGACACTGAATAAAACCTTATTGTGTTTACGTACTAACACTTTTCTGCACTCTCACTCAAGCTCTTTTTTAAGATAAATGTGCATTAACATGCATTCATATCTCTATATATGCTCCAATGATGATGACTTTTTACGTCAAGTCCTACCTATTCAGCGCTGATTGAAACTTCTCAGATCAGCTGATCTGGAATCAAAAACTCAGAGTTTTCCATCTCAGGTTTCATGGTTCAGCTCAGAGTTTGTTAAACCTGCTTTCTGGAACCGAGCCCCGGAATAGAGTTGAATAAATAGTGTCCTCACCTGCGTCCGGAGCCGTTTCGCTGCAGGTCACTGACACCCTCTTGACTCTGGACCAGGTTGCCCTTGCAGCAAATGACCCGCAGTTTGTTCTGGTAGGAAGAGGCCAGGTAGATGGCACCAGAGGAGATGGCTGGGCCAAGGTAGCGCGGGTTTGGGATATCCAGGTGTGCATATGAGTGAGGACTGTAAAGAGAGAGAAAAAAAGAAGACACTGTATCCTTAAAAAAGCAGAACAGAGAAGAACAGAATGGATGGTTCTTGTTAAGGGTGTTTACTGAGCCCTGGCAGTTATGGAAAATTTAACAGTTTAATCACTACAATATGCAAAGACCCATAAAATGATTATGTTTCCTGGGGAAAAAAACAAATGAGTGTGAACTCTAACTGATGCACTGCCTGGTTCTGACAAAGAGCAGAAGTCATTCTTACCCCAGAGCAGCATGACCCTGAATTTCAATGACGTCCAGAGAGTTGAAGTAGGTCACAAACAGGTAGGGTTCTCTATAGGCTAGAATAAAGAATAAAAAAACACTTCAAATCATATCGCAGGTCATGTATTGACCAATTAAGGAAAAAAAGAAGACATTTTGAAAATTTTAATTCTTATTTACACTAACCAAATGAGAGGGGCAGACGGCTCCATTTGATATCTTCAGTTCTACTCCTGCGGCCATATGCATCCACAAACACACCAAACTCTGCAAGAAACATCAAGTATTATACAAAACTTCCTATTTGTAAATATTAGCAATAATAATAATATAATTTTAAGAACATTAATCTCCTATTAAATGCAGGTAACTGTTAAATGTTTGGCTCCTTTACTGGTACATTTGTCAGCATGCGCGACTGACGATGTATTGCACACGTGTGCCGACAGACACACAAAATAAATGTCTAACCATGGAAACAGAGCAGGTACTCTTCTTTCTGTGGGGCCGTGGTGACTTGGATGATGGAGATGGGGAAGCTGTGGGAGGACGCGGCGAAGACAGCTGAAGCTAGCGTCACGTCGTTTTTATCAAGAAACTCTGTAAAAAAGAAATCATATCAGACAGCTCGTTCAGGTGTGAATGTTGAAAGCTCACAGCTATAGACTTAGCTAGAACACCATCTGGTTGACAGAACATTTTATTTTAAAAGTAATATGAATACAGGACGCATAAACCGCAGCAGTGGGTGGCCTACCTTCCAGCACATACTGCTTCATCTCAATCTCATAGAATTTGTTGGTGCCGATAATGATACTGTAGCCAGTGAAGTGGATACAGCTGCAGGGCTCTGATGTCTCAATCTCCTGCAAATACAAACAGAGGTTCAGCACCCTTTCAAACTCATTACTGCCTGGAGCAAAACATCTACTTTGGCTCAAAATGCTGCCTTTCCCTCATTTCCCTATCCATCTCCAAAGCCCACTCACCTTTCTGATGCAGAACTTGTTTAGGCTTTCATTAAGTCGCAGAATTGTAATCTTATTGGGCATAGCAGCACAGATACAGGTCCCATTATCAATCTGTAAAGAAAGAACAACACTGCAATCAGGGCGGCAGTAAATATCTGCAATCAGACAACACACTGCTCAGCTCATTACCTCTGACTAAATAACAGTCTAACTAGGAGGATTTTGCTCTGCACAAGTGACAACAACTTAACCCACCTTCCCAGAGGAGAAGAGGTGGCATCCTTTGACTGTCTCAAAGATGAAGGGGTTGAGGTCGGGCTGAGCTGGAAGATGAGACTGCGACAAAGACTGTTTCACCTTCTTGATCTCCACCAGACACAAGGCCCTCTCCTCTCCTGGAGGACACAAACACACCACATACAATTGCAGGATCCTACAAGCTACAGTGCAGAGAACAATTGTTTCTTATGAACACATACAGTGTACAGGTTAAATCAATGGACTGACAGTCGATATTAAATAAGTCTTAAAAATACTAGCATTCACTGGCAAAAGGACTTAAAATGACTGACTTCTATTGGAGTGTAATATTAATATACTGACCAGTGATCATCAGCAGCTTATCAAGCTCCTTCAGGATCTGGATCTGGAAGACGGATGTCAGCCCAGGGATGTGGGTCAAAGAGTTCTTTATGACGTTTAGAGCGTACAAACCCTCCTCAGAGCCAACCAACACGATCTGTGGAGAAGGAGTAGATTATAAGAGCTTAATAAGTGAAATATGCAACAAATGGTGAAGCATCAGAAACTGGAAGGATACAGATTTAAAATGACTTAGGATGACAGAGTGTATGACTAAATACCAAACATAGCAAAAACACTAAAAGGAGCTGGTTTGTGTTCCTGTTGATGGTGCAGGTTTCTGTCCTTGTACCTGGTCAGTGAGGGGCAGAGTACAGTTGATGTCCAAACGGTCATCACCCTCCAGCTTCAGCAGAGAGTTACCAAGAAGTTTCTATTAAGACAAAAAAGCAGAAAGAGAAAGAGAGAGAGAGAGACAGAGAGAGACAGAGAGAGAGAGAGAGAGAGAGAGACAGAGAGAGACATGGAGCAGAGGGACAGAGGGAGGGGGCAGGTTAGGCTGATCTCCTACAAATCAGTTGCTTTAGAGCAAGAAAGGATGGCCCAGCAACGAGGACAGCCAGAGAGCCTTCACCAACTCAAACACATACATTTATGTTATCTGAATTATGCTTCACTATTAATAAGACCAACAACAAAACAAATTCTTGATTCGTGATTTGTGTTCCCTGATATAGCGTGACTAGAATAACCATGTTTCAGTGCTTATAGATACTATGTTGTTATTTTTTCAGAGTATAACTATATAAGTATTTTATCATGTTTGAGCAAAAGATAAAACATTTACACACACAGGCCGAAATTATTTAATGTGTTCATTACTAGAACTTTGTCTTAATACATATTATGTAAAAGACAACATATTTTTAAATAGAAATTGTATTATCCAGTGCAACAATAGGAACTGATGAAACATTTGATTCTAAGTTTTTGTACTTTTTCTAACATTTTGTAATACTCAGTGCTGCCGACACAAAAGGAATATAACTGTTTTCTGGGTTAGCATAAAAAACCCTCTTCATAGCTACAACAGCAGTAGGTAAATTAATTAAAACATATTGTTGAACACTGTGGGAATGAGGCAGTGCCTCTTTTAATTATCAGCGTTCAAAGCTTTATGGATGCTGTTCACCTCAGGCTATACACAATGGATGACCATTTTATCCAAGACAGCTAATTATGACAAGTGCTGCAGTGTGAAATTAACTAATTGGACTGAACACTGGTGGGACTAAAATGCATACACTATGTGGCCAAAAGTAGACACTAATATCCATATACTTTTGTGTTCTTGTGTGCACTCTTGGGCTGTTATGAGAAACACTAAGACGACAGTATATGAGGATATTTTACACTGTAATGTGATTCTAACATTGTGACAACAGTTTGGAGAAGAGGGCCTTCTAGATAACACTTATCCAAGTCATCTCTTTTCAGGTTGACCCCACTCGCTTAGAGGACAGCTTTTATCCAGCGATCCCGCAATGAGACTTTTCATCTGTCTGTGGGGCACAGAGCAGGTAGCTCCAAGTCCACTGTGCTTATTTATAAAAATGTTTTTTTAATGTACTTGTTTATACCGTAACACTACAGAGTTTGTGTGACTCTGTCTGATAGTGACTGTGTATACTTCATACATGTCAGTTCATTGTAGAGCAGCCAGGGCACACAGTTTGCATTGTATGGAAATGCATTTGTAGCTTTTTAATGTATATGACAATAAATTCTTGATTCCCGTCACAACACAAAGATGCCCTTATGAACAAAGTGAGGTCCATATATCAATTCCCAGTTACTTGGTTAAGATTGGGGTAGGTAGTGTTCCACTTGGTGTTATTGGGCAAAAACTCCTTATGTACCTTTCAGCATTTCATAGATCAAGTGGTCTAAGAGTAAATCAGAGACCGTGACAGCAGACTTTAGTCAATCACAGGGGGTTTCAGAGAGAATCGGCTGTCCTACAAATGCAGATGTGCATGCAAGACCCTTCAAATGTTGGAAGCCTGATGGCAGAAAGTTGTGCAAAGTTGCTTTACAGCATTGGCAACAACTAGGCATACTGTAAAGCAACATAAAAAAGGAAGACAGACATGTGTCGGTATTGAAGAAGGCTCAAACTGGGAAACCTGAATATATGAATGAATCTATCCATACATTCCAAATTTGATGCATCCTTTTTCAAATTAGGTTTTAGTCCCAACTTTTCTGAGGATTTGAGGTTTTATATTTCTGTCTGTCTTTGGACAGATTTTGTCACAGCGATACTGTCACGATACAGTGCAGAAAAGGAGGGGGACTGGAGGGGGGCCATTGGCCTCCCTCTCACTCTACTGGACCAGTTTGGCATCTCGGCAGGAGTGATCCCAACACAAGATGTGTATCTAGTCAGATGTCTTTGCCTTTTTAGAAAACTGCCTGCCCGACTTAACTGGCTTGCACAGAGCCTTGACATCAACCCCATCTAACAACTTTGGGATAATTAGGAATTTGTGAAGTCAGAGAAATATGTGGCATATTAATTGCCTGTTTTTGGAAATGTATAGTTCTTTGGAGTTGTTGGAATATGATTTTAAACAATCACGTATGGGTGTAATGTTCAGATGGGTGGACAAATACTTTTGGCCATGTAGTGTATTCTAACTTCAGACAAAAAAATAAATGATATTGAACTTTTAAAGGCATGTTTGATTAGAACACAAATACCAAGGCAGGGGTTTCACTTTTTGGTAACACTGACAATACAGTATAGAAAAAGTGCAACACAATTCCCAAGGGTTTTTTTTTTTTTTATCACAGAATGTAAGAGGGATGGCAAAATGCTCCTAAACCAGCAATAAACACACAATCACCAACAGCAGAAGCCTGCAGACCGAAGTTAAGCTCAGGCTGCTAAAGGAGTGTGTACATGTGTCTGTCGTGTTCCAGTGAAGGGGCGACAGGCGTGCATGGCTTTTGCAGAAGCATGCATGACATAGCAAATGACACCAGGCCAGAGGTGCACAGCAGTGCCTATTCACATCCATGCACTATGTAGGTTTATGAGTGTTTGACCACTGAATGCTGCTGTGCTTCACAGGGCAGTTACTTCTATGAGTAACTCAGGCCGGAGCTGTGTTGACCTGCACTGAACAGCATCAGTGTTGTCTGCGTAGATGTGTACAGCTACTGCATGCTCAGTCGGTCGGTCAACTGAAGCCCAAGCGTACATGCGGCTACTTACTGTACCTGAACCAGAGGGGATAGGTTCTTCTGTCTTTTAGAAACACCTGCCTATAATATGATCCACACAACCGAGTTGAATGGAGATACACACGCACAGTATAATCACATCAACAAAGACGATGACAAAACAAAAGTACAAGACGTGGATGTTGAGAACATGCAGAGAGAGAAAGAAGAGGGAGGGAGAGAAAACGGAGTGAAGGCACTGGCTGATGTTTAATGGAGGCATTCAATATATTTTACCCAGTTTTCACACCAAACAATACAGCCACCCTTGGATAAAGTTACTATTTGAAATAAGTGAGTTTGTCTTGTACAAACAAGGCAGTGGGCTGTTTTTCTTACACATACAATCAGCAGATTTTCAACCCAATAAAGCCTGACACAAGCAGAATAACAATATACACACACAATACTTACAGCATCGGAATCCACTTTGTCTTTGGACCCGCGGCTTCCAGCCACCACAGACTCCAGTACAGCCACCCAGCGTTGCTTGTCAGGGAAGCTGGGAGCCATGAAGTAGAGGGACTGGCCTGGCCAGCAGGTGGTGTGGGGATGTGACTCCAGTTTCAACACATACGGTATGTCTGCGTACACACACAGAGACAGACTGGTTGGCTATCTTGAAAACAGCTTCATTTCACAGCTGAGCAGACCTGTCAACATTTCATTTTATTTTGAGATTCGAAATATAGATTTGACATGTGGATCCCATTTAAAATTCAGGGAGAGGATGATACAGTTAAAATCCTACAAGAGGCTGAGTGCAGCAGGATTAGGTGGTATTGATCCAGTACCTGACTTGGCAGTGTTGATGAGCTCAGAGGCTCCAACAGCTCCATGAACAGTCACCTCTCCATCGGGCAGGCAGAGCTCAAACTCCTCCTCAACTTTGATATAGTCTAGAAGAGAAACAACACCATTTTTTTAATCTTCATGATAATACAAAGAATTAAACAATTATAAACTGTTTAAATAAATATATGAATGAACTGATGAAAGTGTTCTTTCCATGTAAAAAGCACATTTCTATTACCAACGAGAAAACAACCATTCAAAAAATAAGTAATGACCTTCTCTGGGCTCAGTATCATAGATCGATACTTTGGTTCCGTCCAGCACCACATATTTCCTCTCCCAGCCCTGCTGACCACGTTTACCATTTCTGTGTAAGAAAACAAATACACAATATTGTCCAAGTTGTGAAAAAACCCACGCTAGACGGTCAGTATGCTGGTAAAAGACTGAGGTTACCTAGGCTGCTTCATCCATCCCTCCAAGCGCACATGCCCACTGGCCTCTTTGACCTGCAGTGCAGGAGAGTTTGCCTTTTCTCGGCACAGAGCCTCTGAAAAGTGAGTGGCATACTCGGCTGGCAGACCACAGGTGGCCGGAAGACATGGTGAGCATTTAGGGTGACACAGAGTGTGACACTCTGTAATACAACAAAGAGAGGAAGGGGGGGAGAGATGCTAATTTGGTTTTCTTAAAACGTTCTGTATATGCAGAGTGGTATCATGAATAAGGGAGTTCTTATTCCAATGTTAAGAGACATTATCTTCACATTCAGCAGTCCCAGTGACAGAATATGACACAAACCTAGACAAGTGGCAGCCTGTCGTCCAAAGTGCACAGTGTCCAGGCAGACGGCACACTTGGCAGCCCTCATGTTGAGGCCCACAGTGAAACGATGAGGGATGTTGTGGTGCATTCTCTCTTTCACACGCCGACCAAACTCTGCAATGCAAAAATGGAAGAAGTAGTGGGCAGGCATAGGAGTTACTGAGAGAGAAATATGACACCAGAATATTTTTTGCTACAGGGTTAAAATCATTTCAGAAGTGAGAAGCAACAAGTTAATGAGATTCAGTTTTTTCAAGCAGCATGGGGCAATTTGAACAATGAATGAATCATTTCTAATTGAAGGTATTTGGCATATCAATGTTTATTTATGCTAATATAGTCAGTCAGAATCAGATTATGCATGCCAATGACCATGGAATGCATTAAAATGTTTCTGGGTGAAAAGCCACCTATCCAACCATATGCTATCTAATTCATGACTCAAGGAATGATGCTGGGAAAAAAAGAGGAGCACACCACTTCAAACTTGACCTTTAACAATAAAGTCTTTGGTCAAGTTACAGTTACGCTGACAACTGGACAGTAAGACAGATGTGCAGTATGATATGAGCCTGTGTGCTGTTGCATGGAGATGAGCTCATGCACAGGAGAAGACACACTGTGGTGACTGCTAACTTACTTTCAAAGGTGACTCTCCTCTTTTCTGTGAGGAGCGGAGGAAAGAGACAGAAAGGAGAGAGCAGTCTAACAATAGCTATGTGAAAGCAAAGGAACACGGACAGTAAGGAACCTGAATCACAAAGCAAGTTCAACTTAGCCAGACTACTGCTTCTCCCAAACGTGCCTCTGATAAATCATCACCATGGTCGATCTTATGGTATTATACCTTGTGATGCTGTGGCATTAAGAAATTCATTTGGTCTTTGAGGCTTTTCACTTTCAGGTGAATGTAGTATTTTTGGTCCTTTTTATGTTTTTTTTCTATTTCTTAGGAGATGAGCTGTTTTCACATTTTGATATGAACCACTGAACCTGCCATGATATACACAAAGGTTCGGTTTCCGTGGTGATTATCTCCTTAAAAAACACAATTTAGCTTTGTAATAGTAAACCCGGATTAAAACCAGTGTTACCTGGCTAATCCACTATTCTTACTTTGTGAGACAGGCCCAAGCAGGGTTACAATGTACACTGGATAAATGCAGTGAATAAGTCCATGTCCCTGGTTTGGAGCGAGCTCCAGGTTAAACATGTACTGAGCACAGTTATCCAGCTTTATTTGACTTCATAATCCTGCTTTGGGAGACAGGCCATAGAAAGAACAAACACATAAACACACCACATAAACAACATAAGGAAACAGAGGGAGTCCATTTGTGTTCTGACTCTGATAGCATAAGGGTGAACACTCCTTATAGGTGACACTGTACAGCTTAAAAACAGGAAATACTTGGTTCAAATTCAGGCTGATTGGCTCGGGGCAGCGTTGAGTTTACCCATGTGTTTGTTTATTTGTTTGTGTGTGTGACCAACCTTCAGGTGTGGAGGTCTCCTTGCAGCGGGTGGAGGGGTTGAGCAGGCTGCTGGGGTTGGGTTGATGTTCGGGGGATTTGACGATGGCTGACATGAGGATTTGATGTCGAGCCTGGGCCGGCGTGGAAGGAGCAACATGGTCCTGGGCTTTGAAATGAGCCGCTGTTTTACAATAATAAATACAACAATCTAATATTAGATCAGTAAGAGCTATTAGGCTGGAAATACATCTGGTCCCATTATCAAAAAAACAGATATATTCTGGAATAAATCTTGTGGGAGCTGGCAGGTGTAAGTAATGGAGCAAAAGGCTGCCAGGGCGCCTTTGTTAAAAGATGTCTGGGAACAGATAAAGGAGGAGGCACAACACAGGATTTCCTGAGCTGACTTGTATCTCATCTCTGATGGCAAACCTAACATGATGGTATTATGAGGAGTTAAATCAGCACCTCTCTGACTGTAAACAATTGAAGATTTTAATAATCCTTGGCCAGGGTCCTAATCTCATTACTTGATGCCAAGAGAAGCCATAAACCGTAAATCCTGTCCCGTCCCATATGGAATGCCTTTTAAGTCAATAATAAATAAATGCATACATTTAACATGAAATAAATTAATTATGTGATAAATAATATAAATATATAATTATGTGTCAGTATTGTTCAATCAATCAATGAATATGTTATTTGAAAGAGGAATACTTTTATTAATATCAGGGAATGTTTTTTTTCATAATTCTACATTTACTATTTGAGGGGACTTTTATTTTCTAATGATACATTTATGTCCAAGCTCTTTTTGTTTCCATCTGTTTTATTCAAATGAACGGCATGTGGTTATGTCACAGATTCAGACCAAAGTGGGAGCACAAGAATTGCTCCAGCAAACCCTTTCCGCCTTACTCCCTCTGGGAAATAAATGTGGCATTATGAAATTAAAGTAACCTAAACTGAATAAATGCATGTCAGTTTTTGAATAAAAACCTATTACTGATTACTATACTGATTCACATTCTATATTTATATTAATACATTTGTAACCTAATTTATTTACATCACAATTTATATCATAGCCATATCTATTTATTAAATACTTTTTTAAATACCATTTGATAGTCCAATATCTGTTGCAGGTACTATGCAGCTTAACATTGGGACCTACCCTCTTCTCTAAGGGATCGTAGCTCGATCCTCATCTTCTGCAGAGCCTCTTCCAAATCAGCGCATCTTGAGCGCTCCTTCTCCAAAGCCATTTTCATGTCACCATATTGCATGGGAACTGCCGGCTGGGCCTGTGGAGCCAGCGCCCCGTTAGTTGTGGTGCCTACATCCTCTCGACGTCGCCCAAATATACCCTATTCAGACAGGGAACATGTTGCTAACACAATGTAGGCTCAAAACTATACATATTCAGTTTTGTATAGAAGGCTTTAAGTTAAAAGTAATCTATATAATGTCTTCCCAGACCTTCTTTTTCTTGGTGGGCTGGTCCATTTTAGCCTGGAGGAAGTCAATGAGTTTGGTCTGCTGGGAGATGGTCCCCTCCATCTTCACCTTCTCATGGGAGTATACAGCCTGCAGGAAGGAAAAACACATCATCAGAGAAGGAAATACCTCTGAAGACAACCTTAAAAGAACTCCCTTTGAAAACACATAAATTGGGATTTCCTTTATCCTCTTGGTCCCCCAGAGATACCTTGTTACTTGCCAACATCAGTCGCACTATTCTAATATCTAACTAGGCCTCTGTTTCTCCCCTGAGGCTGCTGTATTTTAACAAACTGCAAAAGTTATTGCATTGAGCACCTGTATATTCTCCAGCTGGTACTCCAGATCGGTCCTCTCAGTCTTGAGCATGTCGGTCTGGTCCAGTGCGTCCTGCAGGCCTTGAGTCAGACGGAATATGTGGCTCTTTTGGAGGTCCATCTGCTGCTGCAGCTTCCCTTGCTGTAGGGACACAAAATACAGACATTTAAAGAAGGAAGAATGGTAGGAAATATAATTAAGTCCATTAGGAGTCGATGTGTCTCAAACAGAACAAACAGATATCCCAAAACAGGGCCAAAAAAGCCAACTGTTTAAAGAACTGCAATTGAAATGCTTAAATATGAAGCACATTTTTTTTACATGGACAACTAAAACTGTCTCCTATGTCTAATGTTTTTGAATGAGTGAGTTATGAGGGACACGTCTTAACACAAATGACGGGCTAAAAACCATCTTTTAAAAGAGTTTTCAGGCTGGCCAGCATTTTGTTGCTGAAACTGAGCATATATATTTTGAGTAATTAAGATATTTAGTTATATGTCAGCTTGACAATGTCATATTTGATACCTAATGTACAAAAACAGAGGTTGAATCGTAATCATAATTAGTTAACGTGTTGAGCCTAAATTCTTGGTATACAAAATACTTGTAGGGCAGCTTGCCATACGTTACCATAAGAGCAATATTTAAATACACCCAATGTATAAAAGTATAAAAATGGAATTCCTCTTTGGTTGCTGGTTTTGCATGTTTTCCTATCTTGCATGTTAAATGTAATTTCTATCCTAAAAAAAGCCCAAGAATCAGTTGTCAATTGTACCCTGAAAAACATTATTGTTGAGCCCTGAAAGGAAATGTTAATGGAATAAACACAGGCTTGTGTTTATTTGGTTGCCTTTGACTTCCTACCTCTTCCATCAGCCTCTGTTTCAGTTCTCTCTCTGTTTCCAGTTTCTGCTGCAAGCTGCGGGCGTTCATCTCCAGCATGGTGTGCTTCTTCTCCAGATCATTGAGCTGTAAGAACACATGTCAAATTTTTACAACCGAGAGTTGAATTACACCTCAACCAAGACAGTGTGAATTTTCTCTCACAGAATCAAAACAAATGTGTTTTTCACTGAGAGACTGAAGGTGGAGTTTAGTTAGATCATAAGTAAGACACTTGTGACTCACAGTATCAGACAGACTCTCAGCCTTCAGTCTCTGCTCCTTCAGCGCCTGCTGCAAGGCCAGTATCTCAGCCTTGTGCTCTTTGACTGCCAGCTCCACTGCCTGGCGAGATTCAGTGCTGCGCTGGTCTGCACGCAGCCTGTGAACCGCACAATAACAATATATTTTAATGCTCTGCATTTACTCAATGACAGTCACTCGCATGCATGATAACAAAGTGTAAATAAATTGAATTGTTCATGCTCGTTTGGCACCTGTTCTGCTTCTCGTTGTCCAACAGTCTCTGCAGGTCTCTGGTGCGTCTCTCGGCTTGGCTTTTTTCGTCCTCCAGGGCTCCTCTCCAAGCCTCCCACTGTCTCTCTTTCTCCAGCAGCTCGTCATTTAAGGACTCCAGTTCCACCACCTGCTCTTCCAGCATGCTGCATGTAGTCTTCAGTGTCTCAATGTTCTGGGAGGATAAACGAGCGGAGTCTCAGTATTATTAATGATATGATGCCTCACGTCTTTGGTATGGAACATGAGGATAAATTATAAACACCACCTAGACACATGAGGTACTGTAGGTGTACAGTTGATTATATTCAAGAGCTTTCCAGCAGTTATTTGTGTGTTACCTGCTTCTGGTTGTTGAGGTGCATCTCACGGTCAGCTACCTCCCTCCTCAGCCTGTCCACTTCCTGGCTGAGCTGCATCTGGTCCTCCCTCTCATCTGACGCTTCATCAAGCTGTTTGGACAGGTAGAAGTTCTGGCGGTTCAACTCAGCGTTTTCCTGACTCAGCTGTGTCAGCTGCTCCTCCAGGTCAGTGATCACCTGAGGCAACACAAGCAGGCAGAGGTGTTAGCTTTGCTCATGGAGGTGAACGGATATTTTTGGGTTCTGGCCACTAAAAAAGCCAGGGGGAAGAAGCATTTAGGTAAAAAATGTACATCCTTACAATGTCACTTAGTTGTGTGAACAGTGACAGTGAAGTTACATTTAAAAGGCCATGGAGAAAAAGGGTAAGGGATGTTTAATTAAACAAGTTAAACATCAAATAAGATCTCTTAGAGGTTTTATTTGAATGTGGAAGGAGGTGATTTGTTGAAAGTTTTGCATTAATTTTATCCATCTACCGATTATTCACGTCATCCATTTAATTACAGTAAATATGTGTGTCTAAAAACTGTGCATGTACTGTATGGGCTCAGAGTAAGCTGTAATTCTTTGTTATCCTTATGCCAAAGACTTGATTCAGTAGAGTACATCGCTATGTTAGAAAGAACGTTTAAAGTGGAAAATGAATCACCATATATTCAAAGGTTTAGTGAAACAATAAAAAGTTGTTCTGCTGCTGCTGCTGCTGAAAGCAGAGACAAAAGGTTGTGGCAGCACTTACTGAGCAGCTGTCTCTCAAGGCATCAAACTTGCGCTGAATTTCATCTCTGTGATTCTGTAAGAAACAAGAGCAAATGAAGAGCAGCAATACAACCACATCTGACTGCTATATAAAATGTTCAAGAATAATGTCTGGCTGACAGCATCATGAAAATTACGTTTTAGTTCATTAAACATGAACTTTCCTGTGGAGTGTGTGAATGACACAGATTGCCTACATCTGAACACCTGTGAGGGACTCTGATTGCACACATATGTTTGTCTTACCCTGAGGGCGGTGATCTCCTCCTCAGCCTCAGCAGTGGTCTCCTCCAGCTCAGTCTTTGCTTGCTGCAGCTGGCTCTCCAGGGCGAGACGTGCAGCCTGCAGGCTGCTAATCTGGGACTCACGCTCCTGCAGGGAAAGGGTCAACTCTGACACCTGTCTCTTGATCTCCAGCTTCTCTTCTTCATGTTCCAGGCCCATCTACAAGGAAAAACGACAAGGGTGAGGGCTGTGTTTATCACAGTGTGAATCAGGCCTGAAGTAGATTGCATTTGCATGCAATTTTGCATCAGAGTGATTCAAAAATTGGAGGGAATCTAAAGTGTCTAAATCTAAAATCAACATAGAGGACTGCTAGGAAGCATTTGACCACCTCTATCTGTTGTGCTGAGATGCTTTGGTATTGTTGATATGCATTCTAAATATGCAGTTACTTATACATGTAGTCTACCTTTGCTTCCAGTAGGTTCAGGAACAGTTTTAATGCCAACATACATTGAAGACCAATTAAAAGAACAAAGTAATGAAACACAACTGAAAAAGTATCCTTTTTTTGGATGTTGAACACACTGACTGGGCAGTATAAGTAAAAGGACAGAAGGAGAATAATAAGAGGATGTCAAGAGGAACACAAGTTTAACTAGCAGATATAGAAATGCAGAGGCAAACGCTATGATTTAGAACAAAAATTGGACAGCATGGGGAAAAATAAGACCTCTGGTAATTGGATTTTACTGTCATACTCATTAAGATAACCCAAAATAGAACAATTTCACAACTTTTTTGGCTTTTTAAAAGAATATATTCTCACTCTGAGCTGGTGAAAAGTTAAGGAGTCATATACCAAAATAAAGCTAAGATACACAGGGGTGCATTTATCTCCTCCATATGTTTCTAACTATTACAAAGATGGTACAGCAGATCTCATCTGAAAGTACATGTTTGTGTGTGAGAGAGGACAGTGTGTGCGTGTTTGTACGTGGGAGTGCAGAAAGGCCAGCAATTAGTGCCAATCTGTGTATCACGTCTCAGTGGGGAAGAGTGTGTGGAGGTAGAGATATGACATCCAGTCAGCAGGTTGTCCGCCGGTAACATCGGCAGACATCACAACAGGGGTGAGAGCTCTCGTACAGGGAAAAGGGGGCATTCTGGTTCTGAATTACGTCAAAAACCTTTTTTTAGAAAAGGATCACATTGGATGCACAAACAGCTAATGTATTTTGTGGTGCATTTCTCAGAGAAGCTGAGACACATTATGTACTTTCAAACTCTTAACTCTGGTTTAATGTATTATCAAAAATGTACAGGTGAGACTCAAACATCTGAAAGTGGCAGAAAACAGCTGCTTATTTTTTTGTATTAACCTTATTCTATCAATGTTATTTTGATTGTATGAGGGACTTATCCATAATTAGTGTATTATCTACAGTAGATAGCCGTCAGCATGCCTCCAGTTTGGAGAAGCAGGCAGGAGTGCCGTCAGCCAAGCTATGCAATGTTTTGCTAAGGACGGGGGCAGCAGCAAAACACATTTTAGGCACCTAAATAAAGACGCAAGTAAAAAAAGAACAGAAATCAATATCCATTCAAGTGTTGGCTGTATCAGAATATTTTCACTGCTTTGCCATGCTGTCAGACAGCCTTGGGCTTCCTTCAAGCCACCAAACAAAAACAGTTATTTTACCTCGCAAAACAAAGGAGTGGTTGCTATATTTGTTTTTGTTATTTAGTGACTTAAGTGAATCCAAACTAACCCCTTAAAAACACCAAAGTCACAATCAAACTAAAGGATCGAGATAGAGAAACTCCTGTGTTCTGAGAGGAAAATTACTGTTTTTGTCAAGGAGTCTGGTGGCTTTGAAGAGAGCATACAAAACAGCTTCAGGTCCCGTTGGAAAGGACTCTGATTGCAAAGTGAAGTGGTTAAAATGTTCTAAATATAGCAAAACTGATATCGATGTTTTTTGGGTGGGTCTCTTTCTAGGCGGATAAAATACATTTTGCTGCTGCGCCTGTCCTCAGTGTTACATGGCTTAGCTTCTGGGGGCGTGCTGACCGCTATTTACTGAATATAACACACTGACTGAAAGATAAGTACCTCATACATCACCAGTTCAATTCATCTAAACTATCCATTTTTTCGGAAGACTATTGACTGGCTGTGCAACAATGTCCTGCTTTATTCTTATATGATGAAACATATTCTCATCTGGTGCAATAAACCTTCATCGTTCCGGAGATAACAAATGAAGACCGTCAGCTCCACTGGACCAGCAGATACAGCTTGTGTACAGGCCCAATGGCAATTTTGTAGGGGTGCCATTACAGACCTACAGTATTTAATTAGCTGTTTATCTGAAAGGGATCTGAGCTCACTAGCTGATCAGCTGCTTTAATCCCTTTTGTGGATTGTGATAATGTAAGGCTACACTGCGAGCTAGTTAAAGTGAATTACTTAATCTTGAGCTCACGGATTTCGCCTTGTATCTCTGTTTGCTGTTGCCTCACCTCCCGCAGCCTGCTCTCCAGCTCCAGCAGTCGGGTCCTTTTGGTCTGCTCCTGCTGACTCATCTTCTCCAGGTGCTCCTCCAGTTTGGCATTTTGGGACTCGAGCTTGCCTGCCTGAGACTCCAAATAGAACTTTTGCTGCCGAAGCTCTGAGATCATCTCCTCCTGGGCTTTCCTGACAAAAATATACACAAACAGATGCCTGTTACATTGCCTGTTGCAAAGCAGATTTCTTTCAAAAGAGTTTCATAGCATTTGTTTAATATTTAACATTTAGATAAGAAATTAAAGTAGCTCATTCAGTAAACATTTACATTATACTGACAAAAGTTTAATGTTTATATATTTTATGCATATATATATCTAAGTTTTTTAAGATGGGAAGAAGCTGTATTTTCTGTGAACACAAATTGGGGAAAATTCATTGACATGTCACCTTTCTTATTTACATGCTTAGCAGTTAAAGGAGCAGTGTGTAGGATTTAGCACTGAGTTTGCATATTGCAACCAACTGAATACCGCTCACCCCTTCCCTTACCAAGCATGTAAAGTACCTATGATGGCCTTCAAGTAAGAAAGGAAACATGACAGGCCAGTGGTCAGCCAAGGTTAGAACTGGTTTGTCTGGTATGAGTCTACTGTAGAAACATGATGGTCAAACATAACAGGCTCTGTGGAAGAGGATCCACTCCCTGTGTGTGTGTGTGT
>CAFUXE010000279.1:488952-520077 GCA_903364295.1 Serranus cabrilla | reverse complement strand
GTGTGATTCAACTCCTCCTTGTTTGGGTGGGAGAGATACACATCTTGGTGGCGATCTACACTCTACTGAGGGCACTTCTTTAGTTTGAATGTCATTATAGAATGTTGATTAGAGCCTCTTTAACCCTGAAGAGGATACACCATTTACACACAGGGGAGACAGATCAGCTGTGGTGCAAAAAATATGTAAATGAGCACTAATGAAGCAATTGGAGACCGGAGGAGACAGATTCAGTGTGGGTGGGGGAACCCATGAAAGCACAGAGTGGGCAGAAGGTCGAGTTAACTCACATATTCTTCTGGGTGTAGATGCTGCTGTTCGCGGCCAGCTTATTAGCCTCTGACAGCTCAGCGATGCGCTGCTCCAGGTTCTTCATCTTGGAATCCATAGCATTAATGGTCTGTAGGAAGAGGGAGACACACGGGGGAATCACATCCCAACAAACGGATGTAAGAATATATTCCCTTTTGAATGATTGGCAAATCCTCCTAAGAATCATGGTACACACATATTTCAGCAGCACTATTTCTTTTATATAAAACAGAATTTTGCACTGCAGTAAAATCCTATTAGAGTCCATTAAGGTGTTGCCTGAATCTTCTACTGTCAACGTCAGATGACTGCCTCTAAAAGCTTCTTAACTGCCTCAATTCTATCACATTAACCAGATTAGGACTTGAGCCCGGGCTTTATAGTGCAACATGAAGTATACTACAATTTAATCCAACTGTACATTCCAATACATTTCAACCACTATAACAAATTACTGTGTAAAGAGACAAAATACACTGATGGAGTCTACATTTCAAATTCTCAAAACAAATTCAGTGGAGAACGAAATGTCACATGTACGACCAAATTCAACCTGTTGTGACTTGATTAATTGACAATTATATCTATTGCGTCTGTTTCTACTGTTGCAAAAGTAATCACTAAAATAAAATATGGAATAGGACAGTGACAATATCCAAGACTTTGAATCCCACCTCTATAAAAAAAAAAGAAAAAGGACTAGCAAATGCCAGACTGAATCATTTATTTAACAGCTTATTGTGTTTCCTTACGGCTTTCTGTTCACTGATAAGTTTGCAGTTCTCTCTCGACTCCTCCTCCTGCTGGGCCCTTCTGGCCTCCAGGCTCTCCTTGTCAGCCAGGTCCACCTTCATCTGGGCCTCAAGAACCTTAATCAGACAGAACCAGCAAATATTACACATGACAATTTTGAGTTGGCAAATACACATTTAGGTTGAAGTCTGTAATTTGCCATATGATAGAGCAACCAGTAACACTTGTTACCTTTTCTACTGCCATAAAAAATATAATATATAACAATAATTAATCAAATATGACAAATAATTATATTATTCTTCACATTCACTGAGTTTAAAGACTTTACCAACTTCAGTCCTGATTAAAACAAATTTTCAGAATTTGAACCCTTTAACGAGTTTACATAATGCCACTGATGGTGTGAAAATAACATTATTTTCTTTGCATACTACAGTGCAAGATATGTTGACCTTTGTTTTTTTATATAAAAAAAAAAATTTCAATTCTTTTTCACAGTTTGGGATATGTCACTGATTAGCTACAACAACTGATTTTGATATATTGCATAAAACACTGCAGTGCTCTATAACACAGTAGCAAAACCCCAAGAGGAACCCAAGAAAACGGCTTGTATTTCACTTACAGGGAAAACATGAGAAAATACCTTGTTTTGGTGGATAATAGTTAAAGCTACACATTTGAAGCCAGGGCACAAGATTGAAAGCCTGAAAAAACGGTCACAAACTTGCCAACATACATGCCTCACGCATTAACAACTAGAAAAGTTAAAAAGCCAAAAATGTCCCTGGTGATGCACAAGGGTTAAAGAAAAATCACATACTGACATAGTTGTAAATGTACAACCTGCTGTGGAAGCAGTAATTAGTGTGATGTCAAACCTCATTGTAAAACATGTGACAGCTCTGACTTATATGACAGCAAAACAGTGATTTAAAATTGCAGGACTGACTGAAGAATTACTACACCTGTGTATGTATATGAAAATTCTCAGATATCTACAATATTAAGTAGCCTGAATAAAATAAGGCTAGCCCACCTTTATCTTGTCTTCAAAAAGCCTCTCCTTTTGAACCAGTTGGGTTTCCATCCTCTGGGCTGTTGACTGGGCATCCCTCAGATTCTCCTCCAGTTCCTGGAGACAGTAGCATCACAAATATAACTGGACACATCTAACACAATAACCATGAATCCAAAATGCACATACACATACACAAGCAACCCTGGATTTACAAAACAAGATGACAGCACAATCTACTAAAAAAAACAGAGTGAAAGCTTTTCTAACAATTCTACTCTAACATCGCATACTTAAAAGACATGAAAAAACTTGCATTGAAAAGTTGGAAATCCATAAGTCGGCTGGAGCGGTGCCTGCTCATGATGGCGCTGATAAAATTGCGTGTGTGAAAAAAATTGATGTATGTAATGACACCGGTAGAGAAGTTACCACTAGCTGAGTATTTCTGCTCTTCAAACAGAAACGTGTGTGCTGTGTATATGTGTGCTAAAATAACTGTTGAGGAATAGACTGGGAGAGGGCAGGATGAATGGGAGGGGAGGAATTGGGGGGTTGAATGGGTCAAAGTATTAGCAAGCTTTATCTGCAGTTCTCTCACCAGGATCTTTTCAGCCATCTGCTGGATCTGCTGGGATTTGGTCTGGATGTCATCTTTCAGCTTATTCTCCCGCCGTTCAACCATCTCCAGCCTCTTTACCTGGTTCTCCAGGGTCTTCCTGCCCTCCTGCTTACACACCCAAAAAAAATAACATAATGCCAACCACACCTGACTTGTGTTGTAGTGAACCAATGAAAGAAAACAGTATTTAATTAACAAGCCTTATTTAACAAATTTACTGGATCCAGGATTGTGGGTTTACTCTGGTACCTCTGTCTCTCTCAGACGGCGTTTTAAAGTGTCACTAGAGTCCGTTTTGCCTCGCAGGCGTTCCAGGTCTCGTTCGAGCCGTTCTTTGGCCTGCCGAACATTCTGCAGCAGCTCAGTGGCTTCTGTGCTCGCTTTCACTGCCTAGAGGAGGTCACAAGGTCAAAGGCTGTTAGTGGATCCCAAGACAGACATCTTGATATGCTTTGACAAGTCCTGCCCACTGAGACACCGAAACATAGCTGCTCTGGGGAACAAAACAAAACTACAGCAGGCTGCAGAAAAAAACGCCTAAATTCTGTATATATAAACACTGTATTGCTCAGCTTTTCAGAGGATCAGGAGAATTATAGGATTTAGTCACTTTGTTAAAATAACAAGTATACTTGCTGGCAATGGAATAAAATACCTAGATAATATTGGAATACATGTTTACTTAGTACACATTGACAGTAACCAAGACAACATTCAATTTACCTTGGACAGTTTGTCCTGGAGCTCTTGGACTTTCACCTGCTGCTCAGAATTGGTCTGTAAAAACAAAACATAATGAAATAGAAACACAAAGCTTTATGGCAGTTACAGCTCAGCATGTAGATCAATCTGATTCGTTACCTTCTCTAGTTTGGAGAGAAGCTCCTCCACCTCGGCTTTGCCCTGCTCTTTAGCCTGAAAAAATAATTGGCATATAGTGGAGACCGATCAATAAAGTACACTCCATCCATTTTCTAGTGGCTGCAGTAGCAAAAGGGCAGCCAGGGCAACCCAAGCAGCAGTTTCCCCATAAACTTCTTGTAAACTATCCCCAAGAGCTTCCAGGCCAAGAGGGAGATGTAATCACTCCAGCAGCAGCAGGCCCTGGGTCAGCTCTGGAGTCTTCACCCAGCCAGGTGGGTCCAGATCACATCCACAGGGATGCATCCAAACCAGATGATGCAATTATTTCAACTGGAGGCTTTGGGCTAACTGAGATTGCTCTTCTGTGAATCCAACTCATACTTCAGTCCCATTAATGACGTCAAACTGCATTGTTCTTATATAGGTTAAAATTTTACTTTTAGCTACTTTTGAGTGATATTCATGGGATTATAATTTATTTAAGTGCCATTTTGAGGCACCAACAAACAAAATAATAGTTGTGTAGCATCAAATGTAATGACTTATATATATATATATATATGGCATTGGACAAGTCCATTAGTCTGTCAGATCAAGTGGTCTCTCATTGTATTAAATTAATGCTGGAAAGATTGCATCAAGTTCCTACAAAACAACACAAAGAGAAAAGGACAGCATCGAATGTATAGAGGCCTTGCAGACTGTGTGCTTGCCTCTTATGAGCCATGACTTCAGCAGTTAGTCTAGCCAAGGGGAAGTGATGTAAAAGGAAAACACAAATCAACCTCTTCTCTTCTGTCAGATGATGCACATGGCATGTTTGAAATAGAAGGAGTCTCTGTCTGTCTCTATGTATGTCCTTTGATTTTCTCAACAACCATTCATCCAAACAAATTTACACATGACAGGTGTATTGCTCAGGATCCAAGTTGTTGCATTGTGAAGTACGAGCTCTTGATATCTATGGGACACATTTACAGTAATGCCCTTTGTACAAAAGGTGTATTGTATTCAGAGGGGACACCAGTGAATGGCATGCTGGGTACAGCTTAGTCTTTCTTTCTTGCTACAGTACATTAAGGAACAGATGAAGAAAGAGCGACTGGAGATGTTACACTGTAGCAGACATTTCAAGCACCAGTGATGTAATTTACAGAATGAATGCTTTTGGTCCCGGAAATAACCTGGCCCAAAATAGCAAGCTATCTGCTAATGATTTGTATAACTCTAGTATTTTGAGGGGACGCAACCATGTCATGGCAGATGTGTTGATCGGGAGCCATGAGGCACAGTGTTGAGTGTGAGGTTGTTTGGATGAGCGGTTCTCCAGAAAGCTGCAAGCAGCAATACCAGAGGCAAAGCAAACGGCCTCTTCTGAACAGGCACTGCAGCAGTGTTTAACATTTGGCATGTAGCAGGTAAATGGCATTTTAAACTTCTTAGTATTTTGCATATTGCAGTGTAGTTTAATGCACTGTTTTGGCCCTTTTTTAAATATCTTCTAGAATATATTGCCATAAATCTAGAGATAACACAATGGTTCAGCTATTCCAAGTAAACAGTAGATTCTGTTAAAATAATTTGATTCAGATTTGATTTGATTTGGAGCTCAGAAGTATTTCCTTTTCATCATGTATTCTGGGAATATTTTGCCAGGATCACTGGTAAGACAACCAGCATCACTATGTTTCAGGGACAGTGAATCCTCAGGGTGTTACTCGACACATCATATGATCTATAAGCTATTGCCCTGGTGCAAACATACCTTCTGGATTCTCTGCTGGTACTCCACAGCTTTCCTCTTGAGATCCTCACTTGTTTGCCTGGAGTCTCTAAGCTCAGATTCGTAGAGGTCGCTGCGGCGTCGGGCAGCTGACAGGTCTTCCTCCAGCTGCCTGATTGTGACCTGCATCTCCTCCAGCTGGGCGTGGTACTCCTGAGTCCATGAACAGCACACATTTGCCATCAATGTGGATAAAAAAAATCTGCCTTCCAATATTCATGAACATGTGTCATCCAGTTTAGTGATCAAGTTTAGTTCTCCGGCTGTGATCGCACTCGTTCTGTGCAAGCTGGAGACAAGATGACACTGCCGTCATCTAAGTGAGAAGAATTTAGCTTTTTGGAAAATGTATTTTTTTCTTTTTCAAGAGAGAAAAAATGGTCTAGTTTGAAAATATTTCATGAGGATGGAAGGAAATAATATTATATATGATAAGGAAAATGATTATTATTAGTATTTTTTCCATTTAGGCTTTTCCTGGGGAAAAAACAACCAGCAGGTTTTTATATGTAACATGTTACAACAGCAGCAGGAGTTTGTTTGGAACAGCCTGAACACAGGAACTGAGCTCTTAGCAAGGGCAACAATTGCTGCCAATGCTATACAAGCAAATATATACTTCACAGATCTGCTGACACTGTTTCATTGTGCAGTGATCTATAGAAACTGCAGTGCACTAAAGCAATGACCATTTATCACCAAAAGTGTCAAAATCAAAGATAACAACTCAAAGATCACCACTTTAAAGCTGAAGTTGGCAACTTTGCACAAGCGACTACAAGTGAAAGAAAAGATAACTGCTTGAGTCTACAAAAAATATTTGCCGAGACAACATGGTACACTGATGTTGGTATACTCTTCATTATTTGATTTGTCTCTTGGATTTTGGAACGAACAAATGGGGAAAAAAACAGCACTTAGTTACATCTTAAGGGATAACATGTCTTTCTGTTACAGTCCAGATTTAACTCATGATGTTGATTTAATAGTTTCAACTTCAGAAGTAATTTAAAAGTTGATCTTTTATTTGAGATTTAAATCATAGATGTTAATTTAAAAAACCTAAATACTATCTGTCATTCCCCTGGGAAGAGGGTGGGCGAATCCCTTGAGTAATGATCAAAGTCGCTAGCACTGTTGTACCTTGCAGGGATGCCATCTGCAGGGATGACCTTTATGAGTGTTGAGGACAAGGGAGTCCTCAGAGGGGAAGCCCTTCCTGTGCAGCAGGGACACACTGAGAGGAGTATAATTTCACTCGGGCTTCAGTTACTCTTTTATCAGCTATGATAGTAAAATGGCGACGCTGCGAAAAGGAGACAAATCTCCTCAAATAAGATGAGGGCTTTGTGGTTGAAGTATGGAGGCATTTTTTTTCCCTTTCACTACACAATTTTTAGTATAAATACCTTGAAGTGTTAATAAAAAATCTCCAAATGCACCACATCATTACCGTGATGAGAGGGAGGAGACGGAGGATCAGTTGAATGAGAAGATTTACATACTTGCTCTTTAATTTCCTGCAGCTTGTTGCTCTGTTCGCGGATGTCGTGCAGCAGCTGCATGGCCTTGTCATCCTCTCTGGAGACCTCCACACGTGCCTCCTCTAAGCTTCGCTTCAGGCTCTGCAAACACATATGCACAAACTCAAGGCTGCTGTTCATTCAAATCAATACAGATTTTTTAAAGGGGGGATTGAGGACAGCAACACACAACTTGTGAAAGAGTGTCGTTATTTTGAACATTTCTTTCAATGCTTAACACACAAACAGCGGTTATTATGACTCACACTGCACTCAGTAATGTAGGTGGCGAGGTCTTGCTCCAGAATGCTCCTCTGAGTCTCAGATGCCTTCAGCTCCACATCCTTCTGGTGGAGCACTGACTCCAGGTCAGTCATTTTACGCTGGAACCTGGAGATCTCCTGCTCCATCTAAATCCACCAGAGAACAGCACCAGTTTCAGTTCAACTTCGCTGAAGGTCAACAACTTACAGTCTTTGGTAATTTGATGCCTTTAATTATGACTTATGTATTTACTTCTGATGATAGCTGAAATATTCTCCGATAAACTGACCCAAAATCCCTCAAAAAATTTAGCTGTAATGTTGTTTGTACACACAACATGATTAACTTGGCTTACTACTGCAGCACCAGAAGCTTGTTGATCTGCACTAAGCCAATCAGCCAGAAAAAACGTCTGGTAATAAAAACCCATGATCGAATGATTTTTCTACAAGTTCTACAATATGGAAATACAAAAAGACAGTTTCATTCAGCCTGCAGTGGTCTTATTGTAGCCATTTGTCCTGCTTGATGAAGCTGATCGGCATTTGAAATGATCAGTGACTTGTTTGTCATAAAGGCTTGTGCTGACATTCTGAAACTTGAATAAAAGCAAAAGAAATGACTTATAGTACACCCTCACCTTGTGACATTTGTCTTGAGTTTCTTGTAATTCTCTGCTTTTAAGATGCAGTTTCTTTTCCATAGAGTTGGTCTTCGCAGGAGAGTTGAGGCCCACAGACACTGACCTGAAAACAACAAAATATATTTCTGTTATTTCATTACTATTTAAGCCAAATTCTACCTGCGTTATCTGCGTAGCACATAAAATAACACACAAAATGTAGTCTATAACCAGTGTCATACTTAAATGCACAATTTGTAATTTTCTCTCAATCAAAACGCTAACAAAGTACGGAGTTTATTGATGTTGTGAAGGAGCATGGGACCATGGGAGTTTCTTTCTTCACCATCATTGCAGTCAAATTCTCCCAGTTAGGATCCCGCCAGTGTACATCAGTCAGGAGGCTTTTCCCAAGAGACAAGAAAAAAAAAGAGTTTCCCTCCTCTCCGAAACAAACAAACAGTGATTTATACCAGCAAACACACTGAATAAAGCAACTTCACGTTAAAACTCAGTGTTTCAGCAGATAAAAGACATCCCACTGAGGGGCTGCAAGCCGTTTGCTTGTCTCGTTTCTCTTATAAGTGAAGATCCAGTTGTCAGAAGGTTTTTACCAAAAACCGAATTATCCACAAAAGTCTCTATAATAATCACCCTCTATAATAAATTGGGCATGCTAATTAAAACAGTGTTACACTAAAAACAGCAAACAGCTGCTGCCTTACATTTACTCAGCTTATTTCTCCATAACTTGAGCTTTGGACGTTCGACAAAACCAAAAAAATCTAGATCTATAAAAACAATGTGGCTTAAACTTTTTATGAGTTTCTGGCAGACAAAAACAATGCAGACTACAAATGATATGAAGCCACTGGCAGGCCACTTAATCAAACAGACCTTTACCTTGATTAAATGACGCTCTACTCAAAGTGTCTGGAGAGGTGATTTCCCCAATTCAAACAAATTACGGTTAATGTATAGAATATTAATCCTATCATATCAGCTCACCAAAAAAGGGGATAAATTAAAGTTTCATATCATGACAGAGAGCCGCATCATGTAACAGCAAGCCCTAATTATGATGACTGAAATGCAGACACAACACCCACACATTATAAATGAGCAACAGATACTGGAAGCATAAAAATATCCAATGACTACAGATTCCTTTATAAGAGAAGTACTCTGAAAAATATCTAGTCAAAACAATAAGGCTGATGACAACAATTAGGAGAACATTCAACGGAGCATTTAAGAAGTGAGAGAGCGCCAAGTAGTTTCTATTCATCGTGTTTATTCAGGACAAAACAGCCATGTAGACCTGGGAGTATTTGCTGTTTGCCTGACAAAATAATGTGACAGGAGAATTTGGGCTATGCTTTTCCTTGGGGTTTGTCTACACGGAGCTCTTTAGTGAGTCCAATGCACTCATTTTTCTTGTTTATGTAAGGCGATGTCCTATTTTGTTTTGATTCTTTGGGAATGATTTTAGAGCACAAAATCTATTTTCAACCTTCGCTTGACCAGAGAAATGATGAAATTCTACTCTGAACGGAGGTCTTCCAAAAACTGAATGGGTCTGTATGAATGAGTTCACAAATACAGCAGAGGGATCTTTAATAAAGTTGACTCAGACTGAGTCACAGTGTTAAAAATAATCACGAAAGCAAGCACTGCTCCCTTTGCCTCTCTGCGTCGAAAAGCTTCCCTCGGGAACACACACTCATATATACAGTACATATATACAGTATATATAGAGAGAGAGACACGCAATCACATTTGGCTTATGTTTCTGACAAAAACAGCAACACCCCAACCAATCTTTTTCACAGGAATCTAGATTAAATGAGGAGGCGTTCCAGCAAGCTGAATCTGTACCAATTAAAAATTGATGTTCGACATCAAAATTCATAAAGTTCTCCAGAATCGTTTTTGGGGGCTTCTGTACAGATAATATGACTATTTAAACGTCCTTAGCTGGAGGGGCTTTCTGCACTGAACTGCATGTTTTTTTTCCATTTATCTGTTCCGTCGGTCAAAGACTTGATGAATCTTAACTCTGAGTATGGATGATGGATAGACATCATCTTCACCTTCAACAGTTAATAACTGCCAAACTCTACCTCAACCAAGCATGGGGATTTCTAATGTTCTGCACATCATATAGGCAAAGGAAATGTTTATTTTGTGCAAGAGGAAAAATGCCAGGCCACTCTTTTCCCAGCTGAGGAATATGGTAGTTGTCATGTCTCTGCACTGTGGAGGGAAAATAAACGAGTAGCCAGTGCAGACTGCATTATTGAAGAGAATCAAAGAGAGACGGGGACTCAGGGAGAGGATGCAAGTTAAAGGCTTTGCAGCACAGATCAGGTAAACAAAAATAATATAACGCACAGCCAAGCACACACTGAAGGCAAAGCAAACAAACATTCACACACAAGCAGGGTTGAAAGGAAACCTTAAGTTGTTCTCCAAAGTTAAAAAATAAAACACTGTATGATTGTTTAATCTAAACTGATGCAGCAAATACTGAACCAATAACCAAGTAAACACCTCCAGTCATACTGCAGATGCATGCAAAAATGTAAACCACGTAGACCATCTTTGATGTGACAGGCTATTGAAACATATTTTTCTTCCTTTGTGCAAAATCATGTTTGCTGACATTTGTGCACATTATATGTTGTGATGCACCAAATGGGTCAATTTAACTAATATAAAAGGCCCAGTCCACACATACAAAATTATTTTTGAAAGAATGTGTTTCCTTATTTAATTCCCCCATAAAATCCTGTTCACACAAGCACTGTTTATTAAAAATCTATGGCCAAATGAAAATTCAAAAACATCACTGAAGCACTATCAAAGGCATGTCAAACCAACAGGCAGCAACATAACCCAAACCCTTCAGCCATGTTGGTTAATCAGAAGCTAGAAAAAAAAGAAGAAGCTTAGCTTTCCCTGTCAACATGGCAACACTAAAAACTGAGATAGGGAACATCTTTAGGAAATAGTTATGCAAAAGGTCTGTTTTCATTTACCTAAAACACATAAAAAAAGCTACATTCAAATTTTTTTTTTTAAACTCTGAATCCAAAATAAAGAACTAAAGAGAAGAACATGGGCAAATTTGCTATTTCTAATTCTCAGCAGTAGTGGGGTTCAGAGTGGAAAGTTTGTCCTGTGGGTGGCACTAGAGGAAAAAAAGGTATATCTGCTGTGGAGCGCAAACTGGCGCAGAAATTTTTACAACAATCTCCATATGTCCAAGTGGAGATTCTGGATGGTGGCACGACAGGACAAGACAGAGGGTCATTAACAGAGCAAGTACGATATATCGGTTAGCCAGTATTATCAGCTAATATTGACCTGTCATATACATCAGTGTGTCTATCAGAGTCTACGTCTTTGTTGTCCAATATGATACTACTTCTCAAAAGATGGTCATATGTAGTCAACAATGTATTTAATGTACAATGTATAATAATGCTTAATCATGTTAATCATTCTTTCTGAGTATACAGTGCAGAATCAGGGCACAATCTACATTAATGGCCTGTTTTTATTCCAGATATGTCATTATACCGGCCCACTATATCAGTAATTGGTCAATTTTCCTCCTAAAATCAGTATGAGCCTCAAAAGTCCCATATCGCTTTGGCTCTCATTAAAAAATAAGGAATCATCATTTCAAAGACTATGAATATCCTCAGTATCTTTCTTAAGAATTGGGCCAATAGATGCGGAAATTCTCCAACAAGGGGGAATTCTGACCAGATGATGGCATTGATGAAAAGTCAGTTGGTCACTTCAGTTTTTGGAATCATCCTCTGGGGACTATGAATATCCACACCATGGCCATCTGTCAGTAAATACGCAAAGCAATCTGCTCAGTGGTTGTCAAGATGTTCTGCTCTTGACCAAAGTGTTAGATGACTGACCAGACAGACTGGCCAAAATAAGATATACACACTACTTGTGAAACATATTGTGTATAATTTCCAAAACACCTTGAAAAAATATCCAATTATACCTCCAAAAGGAAGATTTTGGAAGAAATCTGAGGAAACAAGAAGGCAGAAGTTTCTGAGCCTACATTCATGTCACCCTTCAGAGATGATTTTCTGACACTAAACCATAGACAGCTTCTTATAAATTTGAGGCAAGCTGTTAAGGGGATTTTGTTGTTGAGTTTTACTAATGAGGAGTCAGACAGACAAGTTCACACGGAATGAAAAAAAACAACAACTGAATAGCAGGAACCCCTAAAACAGATGATTAGCATTTCATCATGCCATGCTCTGGGTTCATTTCTTGTTCCTTTTTGGCAATGTAATGAGGAATGTGTACACACATAGGCATTGCACCCACACACAAATCTGACACATTCTATGAGCTCTGAGCTCCTCTTAATCAAATGCAGCAAAGAAAACGACTGGCTTCAGTTAAGAACCGCGAACAGATGACTGATGGTGTAACAGCAAGGGACAGAGACATTAGAAGAGGGAGAAAATAAGAGGAGGAGATGAGACGGGTAAAGATGGGGGTGGGGACTGGGAAAAAAAAACATCACGGTAGTAACCATAGAAATAGATTCTCTCCCCCAATCTGAGCTCTCATCCTTTTCCTTGTCTAATCTGCTAACGCTTTTTCTTCCCTCTCTGTTGCTGCTGCTGTCATGATGATCCGCAGTCTCCAGGACCATTAACCTGTGAGAGCACTGCCATGGGGCTACAGAAATGAAACCCATCTTCCTGCATTATTATCAGAGGTTAAGAAGCCAAACACCATTAGGTATAATTACAGTCCCAAAACCCATGCTATAAAAGTCAGGCTCCCATTATGCTGCACAGTAACAGAGAAAGCACAATAACAGCAGTGAGGGTGGGAGTGTGCCGATGTCTGGGGTTCCACCTCTCAGCAAACCTCATTGACACACTCAGCCGCATACCAATCAGCACCGATGGCAAGATAACACCAGCTCACATCCTCTGGTCCATTCATTTGATCTATCTATGCATCAGATCAACTAATTGTGATCCTAAGCAGAAAACAGGAATAAGAAGAGGAGAGCAGCGGAGAACAGGGGGATCCCTCCCCTCCCTCGTTCCTTGTCTGACACAGCATATGGCCAAACCCGTTTTGGCCCCAACAGGCACAACACTAATGACAGGGACACCACACCAACTGCCCAGGGCACCACACTAGGTCACCTGAAACAAGGCTACCTGGAATTTGTTGCCTTAGTAATCAGGAGTCTAATACCAGAAGAGCAGCCAAAGGTAGCATGGGGTGTTTAACCCAACAAAGGTGTGTTAGAGAGGTGTATGCAGGAGGTATCTGCATTGACTACAGAGGGGTTGTCTCAGGAAGAAAGAAAAAAAGCCAAACAATGCCTCATAAACAGGTAGCACTTACTCAGTTTTGGCCAATGTTGTCAACGCTCTGCTGAAGAACCAGCCTAGAAAGGGCAGATCCTGGCCCTGGAAGCCCGCTGGCTGAGCTCCTCGCTGGGCTGTTGAGGCTGGCCGGTGGGCTGCCTGCTCCGGCTCCTCAAAATTAGAGGTGTCATCTTCAGCGTGCAACGCAGGAACGAAAGGCGGGAGAACTGCGGGAGAAAGGACGGAGTAAGAGAGGGCAAGGGGGAAAAAAGGAAGCAGCGACGGACAAAGTAGAAAAAAATGAATGTATAAATTAAAATGTAAAAAAACACAACAAGGAGAAAGGGGAGAGAAAGGAAGGGAGGAGGAACGAAGCAGAGCGGTGGGAGCCTAGAGTGCGGTAAGTCGCGCGTTGATGCACATGCTGCCTCTCTGTCCCTCCCTCCTTCTCTCTCTTTCTCTCATACACACATGCTCACTCGCTCTCCCTCACTGCAGCAGAGCAAGCTAATCAGCTGGAGCCAAAGCTGAAGCATAAAGCTCTATCTGTGTCCAATTATCAATAGACCAAGTCTACATTTATAACATTCACATACATGATTCACTTCTTATGGTGGATTTGATATTTACAAGTCAAAAACAATTAACATAATGAAAAAAAGAGAAAATCAATAAATCTTCCCTTCAGCACACAGGCACAAAAATCTCCTGCATTCCAATCACTCTATCATAGTCTGCTGATAACCACAAGGATTTTGTACAAACAATTAGATCCATTAATATTCTGTGCTGATAGGAAAATTATAACTGGAAAACAGCTCAGAGGAAATGACCGGCATAGCAATGTTTGATAATCAGCATCACAAAAAGAGGGGTTTATTCATCTGAAGACACAAGGTGTTCTGCACAGCAAAATAAACACTCATCACTCATGCAGCTACACGTGTGAATTACAAAGCCTCTGTTGAGCTGCAGTTCTTTATTGCAACTGTGCTTCACTGAAAAATGTCCTTTAATGTGAATGTTACGGCTGTGTTTTTCCACAGCTGCTCGGGTGTAAATGTCAAACTCTTTGTCATTCAGTGCAAATTTGATGGCAACAATGACGTCCAACAAACGCACATGTATTTACGCCACAGAGAGCGTGTCTGGTGTCGCAAGCGTAAAAAGATTTGTGCTGCGTCTGTTTAGAAGCAGATGAGTTGCAGATCTTTTACTCTGTCTGCCTTGCTTCTTGTCTCTGCCTCCCTCCCATTCTCCTCAGGAAAGAGCTGGCCTTCTGCCAACAGCACACAGAATCTCATTATTTTACTACCGACAACACCACTGGCAACGCAATTGTTGTTTGTTGTCTGTGTGCAACCACATGCACACGGCACACTTATGTATATTATAAACAACATTAATATTTGACAACTAGTCATATATCATCCGTCCTGTAACATGATGACAGCGACACACTGTCATTTCAAGCTAAATTGAGCATTTTCACTGGAAAGGCAGAAGAACAGAGTCTCAAGGGAGAGGAATCTCCTCACCTTGTCTTAAGTGGTTCCAGTCTACACTGGAGAAGAAAGAGTGACAGCGGAGTCCCTGGAAACCCAGTCGCTCTCTGGCTCCACACAGCAAGCTTTGCAGCAGGTCTACAAACTGCTTACTGGCCCGCGGCTCCTCCGGAAACTTAAGGAAACGCTAGGGGCAAAACACGAACAACAATTTATTACATGAATCACAGACTGATCGGGTATTTCTGCAGGTAAATTAGGCAGCACATTGTCATTAAGCTTGTGGTAAATAGGCTGCAGACTATTACAGATCAGATACAACAATAGACCTTATAAAGAAGTGGAACTCCAGGTCTAAAGATTGAAGCCAATGTGGTAGTACCTTACATCTGTATTCTTTCTAGTGGCCAGCAGGAGGCGACTCCACTGGCTACAAAAAGAAGTCTGACTGTACAAAGGTTGTTGAGAAAATGCCCGCAAACGTAGCGATCTGACAAAGTGGATAGAGGCATAGCAATGTGTTTTCATGGTACTGTGTATATCTAAATAGCCATGACTTATTTTTGGGCGTTGTCTGTGTTTTCACAATATGGTCACCTCTGGCTCCAAAGAAACAAAGACGGTGAAGGCCAAAATGCCAAACTTGCGGCTTCAAAACTGTTTTATACAGCCTATAAATTCAAAAAGGGGAAAGATGTCAATACCGGTCAGCTTAAGTACCTGAAAGTTAAGGATGTTGTGGACTGTCTTGGTGGAAGTGCCATCAGAAAAAGGCGACCTGGCATAAATCATCTCATATGCTATGACCCCAAGGGACCACCAGTCACACTCAACCCCGTAGGTGCTTTGAGAGCCCCCATTCATGGCTGCCAGGACCTCGGGGGACAGGAAGTCCTGGGTCCCAACAGGCACCGTGGGAGCTTCAACCTGGAAACACATTAATAAAACACAACGATGTCATTGTCAAACATGCTGAAGTCAATACAAAGAGCAAACTCTGTAATCTACTTACTGTTTTGTTAGCAGTCAGCCTGGCAGCTGATCCAAAGTCTGCCAGCTTAATGTGGCCAGTGCGATCGATGAGAACGTTCTCTGGTTTGACGTCTCTGCAAGTGGATAGTTTAGAAGGGATTTGATACTGCTTTTACAGAGCTGTTTGTTGCCTGAGTACTGTAATATGTCTACTGCTCTGATGATAATGGAATACATTTGTAAACTCCAGCAATGTTTTTGCATTACATAACATCACACTGAGTGCTCCAGGTTAAATTACAATGCTACATTTCTCATGTCCAGTTAATGTTTTCCTGAATTATGTGCATTTGGCCTTCCAGTGAAAACAAAAGGCAAATATAGACTGACATTTTGTTAGGATCTAGGAGTACAAGTGCTGACTTCAGATCTCTGGCTCTACTTCCTTAATTATGTTGTTCCTCAAATCCCTGAATCTAGAGCAGCAATGATTAATCAAATAATCATTTTAGTAATTTTCTAAGTAAAGAAGCTGAACATTTACTGGTTTCATGCTTAATGTGAGAATTCAATGCTTTTCTTTGTCATATGTAACAAACTGAATGGCTGTTGGTCAGATAAACCATACCATTTGAAGATGTCACCTTGCGCATGTTTCACTACTTTCTGACTTATATTGACAAAATGATTAATTGAGAAATAAAAGGGCTAATTAATAATATAGTCGCTTGGTGCAGCCCTACTTGAAACATCATCACTGAGATGTTGCTGGTGTCTTACCTGTGGACATATCCCAGCTGGTGGACTGCATGAATGGCCTCTACCAGCTCAGCCAAATAGAACTGAGCCATGGACTCATCAAAATGATCCTCATATCTGTTCAACAGGGACATCAAGTCCCCGCCTGGCAAGTACTCCATCGCCTAAAGACACATTTGTATGCAGTCAGAAACTAGCAGTATAAAACTGTGGCCAGCACTTGCAATTCAAATGAATGTGTGTTTGAATGTGATTAAAATGAACAGGTATCACACGCTGATGAAACATTTATGAATGCCTATAAATAGGCCTATATTTAGAAACAAAAACAAAGCAACAAGTGTAGGACAGCATGTCTTTGAGCCTCACATCAAAGCTCTATTCAGCTTAAGCTTATAGGTTGGTTCTCCTCATTATAGATTCAGTTATGTAACACTGAATACTATTGCAGATTTATCTGTGATACTGCAGTCAAAGGAGTGGTCTTCGATAGCTAAAAATACACCAACAATAACTGCGACACACTTGTATGTCTGTGATCACAGGCTAAAACAAGACGTGATTAAAGTCGAGGCAACATGCCACAACAAAAAAAACAACAGAAAATGATCTCATTCAACATCTGTAAAGTTTGGAAACAAAAATCAACAAATTAGCCATGATCATGTTTGACTCAAGTCCTCTTTTCTGCTGTCTGCATCCTGCGACGAAAGGCATTGGTCAGGCTGATTTGAGCTATATGGTGGCAGCCATACAGCCACAACAGGCGAGAGCCCCTGGTGCATGAATGGTCGGCGACTCTGAATGAACGGGAGCATTCTCCAGTGTTACCTAGCAACAGGGAAACTGGGTGCCTCTCTGACACACGGATAAAGATGGATGCTTTGTATTTTCCTCCATGCTCAGTTAGGGAGTAGGGTGAGACAGAGGGGGAGTGGAAAGAGAGGAGGAGAAAGAATGGAGACATGCAGAGGGGCAAGAAGGAAGGTATAAGGGGAGGGTGAGCGAAAGAAAAACAAAGGGCAGTATGAGGCTCAGCAAGGCAAGGAGAATTTTTGCTGCACCCTAAGCCAGTCTTACGGGTCATCAGAGAAAATATAGTTGTGAGGTTAACAACCTTTACAATGCTCACACTGCATGTTCTCTCTGAGGAAAAACTGACATTGTACTTAACAGCTAAAGATTAGGAATATTAGAGGGATACTAACATTTTGGGAAATATGTCAGGTTACCTCCTCATTCAGTGTAAGAGGAGAAGAGAATAATTCATTCTAGGGTGTTTTGCAGAGAAGTGATCACAGGATGCTTGGGGAAACAGTTAGCTCCGCTTGATTGTTGTATTTTTCTCACTTTTTTCGTAGTTGTAGTTTCTGGAATGTGACATTGTGAATTTAGTTACAATTAGCTACCAAATCACAATTTTAAAAACAACAGCGGCTAGGCCAAAAGACTGCAGCACCTCAGAGATCCTGTCCTGTGGAGTTGCCAGCATTGAATAATGTCGTTAATCTGAAGAAAGCCCTGGTGACTCTTGGCCGTACTGGTGGCTAGCCTGCAGGCCAACATGATAGCACAACACAACTTTGAAGTTGCTGGAAGGTGATTTTTCATTTTTGAATGAGGCTAACCATTTCCCCCCGGCTTCAAAGCATTTCTTCTACATGCAAGTTGTTCCTTCAGATCCCTTGTAGCAGCTCATGCACTATTCTGACTGATCTGAACTAGTCTATTAGTCACATTCTGGAAAGCACATCTGTCAAAGAAAATGAAATTAACCCCCACATGTTTCAATGTAGTTTTCCTGTTCCATGCATAAAACAGAATTAAAAAACAAGCCATTGTAGGATTAGCAGCAGATAGATTATAAGCATTGGAGCTATTTTTGAACAACAATAGCCGTGTCCACTTTAAAACCATCTATTTTATAGTAATGTCTCTTCTATTTAAACAACAGCTCCCTTTTAAAAGTCCCTGTGTCTTTGCTTAGTGTGACAATATTGCAGTATCATGTTCGGTTTAATATTATCATCCTATCTTTACTATCACAACCCAAATCATATCCATAACGGGTGCTGATTTTAAAAGATATTTCTTATGACATAGTTGACTTAGTTCTGATAGTAAAATCGCCAATTTTGGAGCAGGAAGAAACAATCATCGCTCATCCCTTAAGCCATCAAGATATGATTTGACTGCCAGTCAACACAAGCCTAACCACCACTACAACATAAAGGCCTGTACTATTTCCCTGGGTGTTCAATGTACAGTACACCCGCCAAGCACTTCACAGTGTGTGCCATTTTTGTGGCATGTTTATTACCCAATTACTCCCCTTTGGCCTATGGCAGTGTGTAAAAGACCCTTAAAACATTCTTCTGACGAGGTGAAATTTATGTAAAATAGTCATTTCAGTCCATTCTCCAGATCAGAGAAAAACCCTGCAGTCTCACCAGGTAGACATGTTCTTTATCCTGGAAGGCATAGAGGAGCTGCGGAATCCAGGGACTGCTGTTCAGAGCCAAGATCCTTCGCTCCTCCTCATGAAAAACCACCTGAGAAGAATTTAAAAGACATGCCATCAGCATACTTACTGTACATTAATTAAATGCAACAGCAGTGATGCACAAAGTGTTATTATGAACAGATCTGTCTTAAAGAAGCTACCATCTTAAAGGCTTCAGTGAAATGTTTTTATTTTATTTATATTTTAATTAAACCACTGGAGACTTTGATGCATATATCAAACATTTTGACGCCACGCTCAGCACACACGCCCTACTTTCTTAGCTTCAGTAGCTGGTTAAATAAGTGTTGTGTCATTTTGTGGAATTATGCAAAGTAGTCACAAGTGGCATTGAACAAAACATTCATACAAGTTGTTCATTGTATTGCTCACTTGAGATCCCTTCCTGTCACTGCTCATGTACTATTCTGACTAAGATCTATTCCATTAGTCACATGCCAGAGAGCACAGCTGTGAGATAATGTACCCAGATTTTGTTATGCCGTATTCAACCCTACAGCACCATCCAGTGGGCCTTTATCAGACTGCAACTTTGGAAGGATATTGCAAAAATTTAAAATCAACATATGCTTACTCATACACCTTTTTACAAGCTATTTTCCTTAATATATATTCTTAGTCATGTTTACATGGTGATACACGGCTTAATTTTGTGGTTAGAATTTGTGAGTGGCAATGTTATTCTTAATAAACATAAGTTAATTGGAATGCCTTTTCATGGTTATATTAAGTGTGTTTAAAGTCACTAATGAGCCTTTAGAATCCCTAACGCAGTACTTTGGCAGCAACTGAACTTGAGATTTGCTGTTGATAGTGATTGAAATTGCTCAAACAAAACAAGCCTTCTTCACAGCAGACATTTTGACTAGTCACAGCAAGAAAGGTGTTAGTAACAAAATCAACACTGGCTACATGTCCCAATAGTGTATGACAGTGTGATATTAAGCCATTATACACTGTACCAAGACTCTCAAACTGAAGCAGCGGAATGGAATTTAGAAATAATTCATTCTCTCAATTTCACCTGTGTTTTTCCTACTAGGACATATAAAAATGGTCTCCATATAAAAGGCCTATTACGTGGTCAAGTCAAATGATTACTTTTAAATTAAATTAATTATTTTTCTAAAAAAACCATTACTATATTATTTTTACATTATATGTTACAGTAGTTACTTACATTTTCTTGACGGCGTAAAACTTTCTTGTCCATGACTTTCAGTGCACAAACATCCCCAGTGGCCTTCTCCCGAACTACTTGGACTTCAGCAAAGTGACCGCGGCCCACTACTGCACGCACTTCAAAGTCAGAAAGACCTGGCTGCATGGCCTGCAGCTCGGTGACCACTTCAGAGACTGTTTCACAAGCACAGAGATATTTTAAACATGGTTTTCTGAGAAATTAAGAAAAACAGCTTTTAGGATGTAACATGTAAAAACATTATTCTAGTGATACACAGTTACATGCACATACTGTTAGTATTAGATACTAGTGTAGAAAATAAAATAAAAATAAATAGTGTAGAAAATAACATAACATTATTTTTTTATGGTCTATATTTGAGAAATCTGAACCACTATTTCAGTTGTCACTTTATATTGTAAAACTATGAACTAGAAACACAATAAAAGTGATATGGTCTTCAAAGATAGCAACAGCTCTTAAAAAGGGGAAAAGACCTGTTTTTAAAGCTGAACCCCACTATCGGAAACTATGCAGACTTTATCCATTAATATGACTGAAAAATACTGGATTGGCCTTTGCTCTAACAAAACAACCTTACAGTTATAAAATGCACATTGCTTACACTTATTGACAAAATTTGCAACATGATGTATCTTCATAAGCTCTGGGGAGCTGCACTCTTGGTACAGTAGCAGCAGAGCCTCCAAAAACTCTTCCCGACCTAGAGTGCATGCTACCTGCTGCCCACACAGGCTGACTCGGCCCTGAGGACACGTACACAAACACAGGAAAGGGAAGTCAGCAACTGACAGTTAGAGCTACATGTTTGAAACTGTACAAAGTAAGCACAGTTATAGCACCAGGTCATCTAAGATATACATAACTGTACCTGAAATACTTGGTTTAGTCTCGAGCAGCGGCTGGTGATGGGGTCCGCAGAGGACGGCAGCGTTTTCAGGCTTCCCTGACTCACATATTTGAACTTCAACATGGCTTCTTAACAGATAACCTGAGCGAAAAGACACGCATTAAGTGTAAGTGTAAGTATAGAAAGTAACTGTTGTGTATTCAGTTGTAGCACCAGCACTTGTTAATGGTATTTACGACAGTAAAAGGAGGTTAAACACAGACTGTGTAACCCCAATCACCTCCTGTGTCAACAAATGTCAACAATGCGTCCCTTGAGCATGCTAAGTTAACGGTGGCTAGCTTAGCGTTTGCTAACTTAACAAACAAGAACGTTGATGCGACATACACACACAGGTCGATCGGTTATATTTACAAAGACAAAACTGTGCGGTATGAGATTACTCACCGGGCTGCCATGCAGAGAATTGGCTATAACTTAGTTGTAAAAATACATACAAGCATTAACATGCTAAAGAACACACTGTTTTCCTCTCTATCAACGTTGTTTCCGGTCGACTTTCAAATTTTGCGCGTTCTCCGCCCACCCCGCGAGCCTGCTGAATGAAGCTGGTGTGTGATTGGATAACTGGAATTCTATGGGCGGGTTCAGCTGTTATTTTAACCAATTAATGATGTTTCAGCCTTGTCCCAGTTCTTAAGCACAACAAAGACTCATGAATACAGTTGAAGCCTTTTTTGTTGCTGTTACATAACAAGTACATCAACGAAAAATATGTGTAAATAACATAATATCACATAAGAATTGGAGTCAGTGTTTGAATGGGTCGGTAAATATGTGAGGAGATGTAACAGCTTGGACTGTAATCTTGTGAGTTGCAGGTAATGCTTAATATTAAATTGACAGGTCATCATCCAAACCTGCGTGCATCACTTTTGTAACTTTACAGAATGTGTAAATAAATAAAATCTGCCTGAGGGCTTCTAGATCGGGTAGTTACGGTGAACATAAAAGTTCACTGAAGTCAAACAAAGTTCAGTTGCAATTTAAGGTAAAAGTTTATCAGTCTCATATTGTTTCCTCATGCTTTACATGTGGATCTTTTCCAAAATGTCATGATTATTATCCAAGTAGCTAATCTTACAGCGGCTTTGATGTGTCTTCAACATACCTGGCCACTCCACTTGGCATTAGCAACCTGTTACCTAGATTGTTGCGATATCACAAGATAATTTTCAGGTTTCAGGTTACCTTACCTGACCTCTATGTGAAAAGTCCCTGAAGTTCCCCTGTAACATAGCATAATAACCACATTCTTTTGACATGCTGCATCTCCCTGTAAATTATAAACTTTGCTCCTTGTTGGCCTCATAGAGAAGCACTAATTATAATAATGAAATGAAAACATGTCCCAAGTCAATAAAAAAAAAATGCAATAATTTGCAGAAAACCAGAATCAGGGCCAAAACCTTTATTTATTTCCAACAGATTTACATGTTTCATTATTGTAAGTTACAGTTTTCCAAAATTGCATGGTCAGATATTCTAGACTAACAGGGGGTGTAGTGGAGAGACTGGGGTCTGGCCAGCTGCCTTGAGCTTGCCCCAGATGGTGATATTAGGTGCTGGAGGTGTGGTGTTAAGGTTGGGGTTGAGTTTGGGATTTGGGGTTGGGGGCAGGGTTTGGATTGGGGGTGGGGTTAGGGTTGGGATTGGGGGTCGGGGCGGGGTTAGGGGTGGGGGTAGGATTGGGAGGTGTAGGGGCAGGGGCAATATAGCACCCTCTCTTGTGCCACTGCATGTCCCGCACACGTCGGACGGACTGGATCTGAGGTGCAGTGGCTCCCCAATCGTTCCAGTGCTTGAAATCTCCATGCTCAAACACATACTGGCACCCTCTGTAGCCTGGATACATGTATCCCACCCACCTTCAGAGGGAAGACAAAGAGTAGTGTGTAACATATCTTTAACAACAAAACAAATACATGTACTGTAAATAGTTTTTATTACTGGGATGGCTCCAGCTTACGTTCCATTGATTGCCTTGGCGCTGGCCACACGGTCCTGGAAACCATGAGCCCACAGACTGGGGACGTCATCATCAACAATCTCCATCTTTCTGCCTTCAAAGCCTGTATTCTCAAACAGGTGCAGCTTATGCTCTGCACTGTCCTGAAGAGGAAAAAAACACAAGGTTTGGTCATGTTTGATAGTAAGTTGCATGTGGTAATATTATACTGATAATACTGACCACTTTCAGAGGCCTGAATGAGCTCAGATTGTAGCTACTCATGTAGTTGGTCCAGGTGCTCCAGCGAGGATACTCTCCTTTCTCCAGCACAAACTGCTCTCCTGCAAAACCTGGACGCTCAAACCCCACCCATCTGATGAAATGGAGAAAATGTATTACATAAAAATGCATGCATATATCCTAAGCAGGGAAAACATCTAGAAAGCAGGATTTACATGCAATAAAGTTTAATGAGACTTGATAAAAGGATTACTCACGGCCCCGATTCCACAATGACCGAGCCAACTCTCTGCGTCTTCTCCAACACATCTTTACATTCACCAGACAACTCCACCTTCTTTCCACGAAAGTTCTCGAACTCAAAAACTGCCAACTGCAAGACAGGTGGAGGGTTGGAGGTGTGAGATCTCCACCATCAGCAAAGTCCCAAATACAGGGTATTTCTGTCTTATCTTCATTTCAACAACATATACTCATTAGTGCACATAATATGTGAAATTACCAACAAAGATTTTGTTCAATCAGGTACCTTATATGTGGCTCCAGCCCCTCCTTGGCCCTTCTCTGCAGGCAGCTGGTCTGGGGTTCCCTGCTGGTCTGTCATTTTGCCTCTACAGAGCACAGCAATTACAGTTTAATGCTATAAGTGCCAACATTACATCGATTTTTACTCCAAGGATATTGAATTTACAGAAGAAAACAGCGTATAAACAGAAACAATATTAAACTTTGAAACATGATCAATTTTGCTGCATTCAAATCTGTTAGCAAGATGTGTACACCTTTACTTGTTTATTTGACTTAAATCCTAGTTTTTATGTAAGAATAAAACATTCATAGTGCACACACAAAATGCTTCTTAAGAAGCAAGCATTTGGATGCAGATAGAAGAGAGGACAGTGAGAGAGGGAAGAGAAAGGCCTGTCGGAGAGAGGGATGATCTTCATCTTTTTGTTTTACCTGAATGGCTTGTGCTTCACTGCACCACGTACAAGCCACGCTCTCCGTCTTTCCTCTTTCTTTTCTCTCTTTTCTGTCTGTCTCAGTGTGAGGGTGTGTGTGGGTGTGGAGGCCTGGCGAGCGGTCGGTGGAGGCCGGTGGGGGTATTTATGGTTTATTTCTGGCCACAGCAGCAAAAAGCCTGTTGATGCAGCAAGTCTGTCGCACCCATTGTGTCCATCACACTGCTTCTCAATAGGCTTGCCCCTCTGTCCCTGGCACACTGGCAAACGCTGCCCAGCTCTGCCCATGCTGCCATCCTGACCATGATCCTATAGTGGGCACACGCACTGACTGCCAGCCAAGAGAATGAACAGAGATCAGTCTCACTCAGCAGTATTGGCCCCACCCAGCTATCTTGCACTTCAATTTCCTGTCTTCTATCTGTTTCTTTACCTTTCTCTTTATCCAGCAGCCAAAAAGCTGAGCTCATTAAAGGGAGAGAATCAAAAATACATATTCTTCCTCTTACCTGAAATACTATTTATCAGTCTAGATTTTGGTTAGAGTTGCTGAGTGGTAGAGATATCTGCCTTCTCGTGAATATAATGGAATAATATGCTGGTCAGGCGCTTAAAATGCCAAACAAACTCAACAGTAATGTCTCCTTCGAGAAATAATCGACCGAAATAATCCCAAAGCCTTTTATTGAGCAGTTTCATGTATTTTCTTTCTTCCAAACTACACCCACCAACTATATCCCCATGGAGAAAGAAGCATGCATTAAATCTCAGCATAAAATAGTGATATTCCATCTAAATCTTTTTATTCAAAATGTTATAAAAACTGTTACGGTTTGCACTAAGCAGAAAAACATTAAATTCTCAGTGCAACTGGGAAGTCATGAATGACTCTGCTCAGATTGTCAGGTGACGAGTATTCAGTAAAACTTTGAATGACCTGCAGGCTGTTTACACAGAGTAGAGCACAAGAGAGCTTGTAAAAATAATCAGAGAAGAGATTAAGATATAAGAAGATTTTTCCAATATTTGTAACTCTTATGGACACTTGGAAAACTGTATTGTATATAGATTCCATTCCAATTTTTGTTAAAATAAATGATCAAAGACATTTAACATACCATTTAATTTTTGATGATCTATTGTATTATAATTGTGATAAATTGCAAGGACATTAGTCCCCCCTACTCTAGCTCTGACTGCTCTGTTTCCATAGAGGTGCGGGACTTAAACTGCAGTGAAAAACGAGGTCGCAGTGGGTAAAATGTGACAGCAGCAGTAAAAAAATGCCCTTAAACTACGGTACTTGGGATTCAGAGGTTTAAGTGGCCTACAATGCATGAATAAGACTATGTTGTAAATATTTACATAATAAGTTGTGTCTTAATTAAAACTTACCAGCAGGCAGCTGGATCTTCATACTCCACCTTTTGAAATATGCTGTGCAAGTTTCCCATCAAAAACACACACTTGACTGCATTTCATAGAAAAAAGGTTTTAATAAAATTCCCTCAATTTCCTCTTATCATACAGTATGTTGATCATAAATGATTACAGCATCGATGAGTCACTCTTTAACATTAAAAAGGCACATAAAAGCATCTAGAGCAGATAATTGCATTTTTTCTGAAGTAAAGATTATAAAACACACTTCCTGATTCTGCAAAAATTCCTCCCAGCTCACTGTTGATGTTCTGACCTTAATAAAACCAGGAAGTGGATTTTGGAGTTTTGTGGAACTGGAAAAAGACAGACAATCATGACGAACAAATAGAAAATATTCCCCTGACCATGTCACTACAGTTAGGTACCTGATTATTCTATTGCTTAGATGTACTGCATGGACGGTAATTTGTTATAATTTTTTCTTAAAGTGCTTAAAGGTTTACTCGAGACGATCTGTGATTGGAAAGAAAATGTAAAAGGCATTTTGTACAACTTAAACTAAATACACACAAGGTGCAATTCATTATTTATATTCAGTATTTTCTGTACATGAGTGTGTATGTGTGAAGGCAGATACCATGCTGAAGGCCTAGTGTCATCAGTCCCTGTCAGTATATGATGGACTAACACATTCAAACAATAAGACACTCCATGGCTTTGCTCTAAATTACATCGGGGTATTCTGCCTCCATTGAGCCCCTGTACAGCAGTAGATAAAACATGTACTTGGCATTAACACATCACAGTCTTGGCACCATATTTCATTTACAAGCCAGAAGAGTTCTTGATGGCTTCTACGTTCAGCAAAAGCCTGAATTCCCGTCCTGCATATCTCAGTAAAGGTCCAAAAAAGGCACTCAAAGTGGAAAATGGAGCATTCATGGCAAAGTGTCTGTTAGCAGCAGCAGCAGCTGAGATGGATTTGATTCTTGCTGAACAGCAATGGCACAGTGTCTCCTTAAAGGGAACGAGAGAGAGAAAAAAGTTCAGGAAAAAGTTTGCAAATCACAGGCTACAGGAGGCATCGACTTTACATAGTATATTTTATCACAAGTAATTTGCTGGATGGGCTTATCTGTAAGTACTCTACACTGCAGTGAGTGCATTCATTTTTAGCATGGGTGGCCCAAGTGGCACTCAAATATAAAACCCTGTTACATCAACATTCACTTACATTTTTCACTTGATGGAGCTGTACATAAAAGTAAGAGCAAAATGTAGCTGCAGGCAGCATCAACTCCACAGGCAAGTAAAAGAGCATCGAGAAGAGCAAACTGCATTCAGACACGATGAGGATGTCTTTACCCACTGCACAGTTTAGATTATGATAGGAAAAAAAGCTTACAGAGACATGGCCCACATCCTGTTTTTGTCTTTGCTGTCAATCTAATATACAGTTGCTGTTTAATATGTAGCATGTTGCTGTGTAGATTCATTTTCAGAGATAACAAAGCATTGCATTGCCAATCTTCATTTCTATACAAGCATGTTCTTTCTATGTCAAAACGACATGAAAAGAACACACTTTAAAAGATATGTTAAAATAAAAAAAATAACCAACAACAATAACAATAACCATAAATAAACAGTTAAATAACAATACATAATATTTAATCATAGATAATAGCGTAAAAGAACACACTAAATTAATAACAATATTAATAATCAAATAAAACACACAATAATAGTAATAACAATGATGATAATAATAATGACTTACTTTACTTCTATTCCTACAAAATGTTCTTGCCTACATCAAAGTAAAACACCAGACTTCTGATCCATAACCAGCCTCACACTTCCCCCTTATCTACCCCGTCCCACTCAGACTCCAGTTAAGACTTGGTTCCTCCTGCAAGATAAAGTTCTGAAGTTTGCCAAAGTCTGTAATGATAAATCGGATTCTCTTGAGGTGAAGTGTGTTTATCAGCTCTGTGAGCCATAGTTTCAATGTGGGGCAGTGATAAATCCATCTGTGAGGAAGTGCTGTTGTGCATGTTTTAATTCCATCACAACTTTATATATCCTCAGATTCGTCAAAAATATCTAAACATTTGATATATATTTGACAAAAAAAAGTCAAACTATCAATCCACTAACCTTGTATTTGGGACAAAGAGTGAAGCTGAGAAATAAATTACCTTCCTCTTAGTCAGAATTTTTCACACAATGGAAGGACTTGTGAAAATACTTTATGTAATCTATATGTAATCTGTGGATGAATCTGTATTGAACAGTGACTAGACTCTCATCTCAAAAGCCATTTTTTTTATCTGAATACCCAATTATTCCCACTCTGCTTTTAGGATGGCTGCTTATGTTTTATAATGCATCATCAGACGGCATTTTATATGAGCTGACCCCACAAACAATCCATCTGACCCCTCATTCTCAAGATGAGCTTTTACATAATTTCTGTCTTGAAGGAATCTGAAAAAAAAATCTTCTGTCAGACTGTTCCTCGTTTGAAGGTGATGAAAGGATGCAAATTTTCCATCTATACATTTATTATACAGTTGCATGAAGTGGCATAAGTGCTCCTGACAGCACCGCCGGAAAGTTCAAACCGTTCACTTTCTATTCTTGCAGATCTATTCAGCTGTCTTGCATTATGACTCACAAGCTTATTAGTCCTTTTAAATAATGCCTTCACTCCTTCAGTAAATCAGGGGAATGAGCCAAGTGTCAAAAATGTCAAAATGTTCGTGCTCAACGCTCCTCTATGGCTGATCCTGTTAAGTCCTATATAATGCTCTATATATGACAAGCTTTTCACAGTTTATGAAAGCTTCAATGTGCTTATTATTAATGTCAGTGTTGGAATTCTGTCGCAAAATAGGAATGACATCCAAACGGTGCACTGGATATTTGTATCAAAAGAAGCTAAAATTTGAGTATTTGACTGGTAGAATTAGCAAAAAAAGAAAGAAATATGTTTATACATGAAAAATATATGCAAAAAAAAAGTGAGTGGAACATTTGACTCATGTTGTACTGACTCTAAAATTTAAAGGCAAAAAAACAATGAGAATAGGTGCCTGTACCACAAGTTTTTCTCAAGGAAACAGCAGAACTTGTATTAATATTTTATGATATAGCAAAGAATCTGTCTCCTTTGTATTTCAATTATCACCTGATAGATATTACACACCTGCGTCTGGTTAGGCCTCGCCGTCATACTGACTCAGGCGCTTCTTAGACTTCAGTTCTTTCAGCCAAGCGGGAGAGGAGGCAGCACTGAATGACACACAGAATCACAGGCCAGAAGGGTGTCAGGATTCAAATCCAAATTTTAAATCATCCATCATTCATCTTATTATTTCTCTGATTTTTAAGTCTTTCTGAAAATGTGCTGTCATGCTCTTTCCTCACCCTGTGTCCATGCCCCCTATGGGTGGCAGCACTCGTGCAGCCCCCGCAAGGTGAGCGGCGGGCCGAGGAGAGCGGGATAATTGTGAGGGGGATGGTGCTGCTTCCTCATTTGGACTTTCCTTCTCTTCTCTTCCCTTGTCCTCTTCTGTTTCCTCACCTCCTCCAGTTCCTCCTCCACCTGATCTCTTTTTCAACTGAGCCTGAGAAAGGGAAGGACACATTACTCACTTCTAATGCCACCTATATATACCATGTTATACATGATGAAAACTGGAAAACAAATTATACTGAACCCTTATGCATCAGTTTAAAAAAATGCTCTGGTGTCATAGAGGGCATCAAAACAACTGCCATGAAATTATATATTTATCTTATAAAAACTTATTTATCAATATTTTAACCAACTTCAGTCATGATCATAAGTACCCAAAATATTCATTAAATTTAGAATTTTAACAATTTAAAAAACAGTTTGTTTACAAAATGCCACTGTCGTTCACGGCAGAAACCAGGAGTATAGTATGCATTTCCCCCATAGGGCAAACATGAGCAAATGGCTAAATCTGGTAGAAAATTATTACAAACTTGAAGCCTGGAGTCTGGATCTGAAGCCTGATGTAATTATATGCATGCTTTGATGCTGTAATGACTGTGGAATCAAACTTTTAATGGGTTTTAATTGGGGCATTTTTGTCCTTAAGGGTTTTGAGTGTCTGTGATTTGGAAACACAGTTTATTATAGACCTATTATAGGAGCTGAGGGTGAACTTGCATAATAATAATAAAAGAAACTCAGACTATAGCCAAAAATATTGAAAAATACAAATTTAAAAACCATAAATGTCCCTTGTGATGCACACGGGTTTAGTTCTCCTCAAACTCTGAGAGAACTTACAATTAAGGATGCAGGGCTCACACCGGGGAACATGGGGACTCTCTGAGAGATGGGAGGAGAACAGACTATCTTCGATTTAGGCTGCTCCTCCTCAGAGTCCGAGTCCTGTTGCTGCGAAGATGCCTCCTTTTCCTCTAAAAACATAGACAGAATGGCTCGGTCAGAACATGCAGTAAATCACTATTTCCTAACTGCTTTTCACCTTTTTAAAATGTAAAAAACTACTCCATGTAGATTAGATTATGGATGCAGTAATAACCTGTGGAGTCACGGGTCCTCCAGTCCGGGCTTTGCTTCAGAGCTTGAACTCCACGGACCGAGTGTGACGGACGCGATCGACTGCGCCTCTTACCCAGATCTGCCTTCGATCTCTGAGCGCTGGTGTCGAGGAGAGGAGTGGAGCTCTGTGCACAGACACACACACACACAATCTATCAAGCAATGAATAACACACTATATTGATCTGTGTGAACTAACGGACCATCACACTACAGCAATGCAAGCCAGAGTGTGTGTTCTGCCCAGGTAGGTTTGCAAACTAACAACTAAATACATGTTTGCAGTGGATGATGCAGACGTGAGCTGTAACCGTTGAAAGAAGGAGGATTAGATACAAAGAAGCACTAACCTCAGGGAATGAAGGCAGCTCAGGCTCTCTGTGAAAATCAGTGGTATCGTCTTCAGAGGGGACTTCAGGAGCCTGGTCAGGGACAGGCTGAGGACTGGGAGAGCTATTTAAAAACATATGTGAGCACAAAATGATATTAGAAGAAGAACTGCATTGATCTGCTTTCATTTCAGGTTCAGGAGACATTTTAGTCAAATTTCTGTGTTTTTGTGTTGTGCTCTGTAAGCCACAAGGGGGCACAGGGAGCACACAGGGAGATTAATGTAAAAAAAAAAAATTGCAAATTTCAAATTGCATGTCTCATCATTTTAAATATGAAAGTTTTGTCATTGCAAAGTCCAAAGCACAAATTAATTGAAGGTAAACACTGACCAGAAAACAGAGAAGCAATTCTGTTTTCACAGTCATGTTTTGTAATTATTGGTTACACTACATGCTCCACTGATCACACTAATAAACCAGAACTTAACTTGTCCCTCCAAACTGCACCTCCAGGCTACTTACTTTGAGACTTCCATATCAGATAGCTATAGGGCTGCTCAGTTTAAATTAAATCACCTCAATGTGAGGCCACACCTTCTTCAGCACAAGACGCAAGGACTGACACACAAACCT
>CAFUXE010000279.1:462485-480844 GCA_903364295.1 Serranus cabrilla | reverse complement strand
ACACACACGTTCTTAAGCTGTGACTGAACGCGGGTGAAGCAAGTATAACAAGATGTTTTTCCTCGTGCTACAGGAATGCCAATGTGTTGGTGCAGGCGAGGTGTGTGTGGCTGCCAGGCTGATGTGATTCAGTGGTGAAATAACCACATGTGCATGTACACTCCTGTCTCTGTGCTTAACCTCACCCATTCTGTGTCATTCAACAATTTCCACTTTTATATAACTATGCTGGCAACAACACTATCTGTGAAGAGTGGGCAACAGAATAGAACTGAATTATGTATTTACCTCCTGCTTGTCTTCTTCTTCCACTTCATCCTCCTTTGTCTCTTCCTCTTCCTCCCTCTCCTTCTCCTCTCCCTCCTCCTCCACCTGCATGGAGATGAGCTGTTCCTCCTCTGGCTTCGGCTCCTCCCAGGCTGATGTCGGCTCTGGGCTGGGGGGTTTTTCCACCGGCTCTCGAACTCTATATTCCCAAGGACTGACATCCAGGGGCACCAGCGCTTCCACTTTCTCTTTCTCCTCAGAGGCAGCTGCCCACCTTGTGACAGGGGGACTACTTTCTGCTTTGGGCTGCGAGCCCCACCTCCTCGGTTTGACAGAAAAGTCTTCAAAATCCACATCCATAAGAGACGGTTTGACGGAGAAGTCATCGTAAGCGACTTGGACCTGACTTCCTGTTGGACTGAGGGTTTTTGCTAAGGGTGACAGTGGAGCTCCAGACTTCTGAGGGACATCTTCAGAGTCAAAGCTGATTAAACTTGCCTCTGCTTTGTCCGCCGCACTCTGTCTTTTTCTTTCTTCCTCCATTCTCAGCTTTTCTTCCAGTTCTTGAGCTTGCTTCCTGTCCAACTCCTCTTGCATTTTTCTCTCCAGCTCCTCCACTCTTTCTCTCTCTATCTGTCTCCTCCGTTCCCCTTCCCTCCTCTCCTCCACCCTCTGCCTCTCCATCTCTATTTGCCTCATTCTCTCCATCTTTTCTTCTCTTTCTTGCTGCTCTTTCAGCCTCTTTTGCATCTCCCTTTCTCTTTCTTTGGCCTCTTCTAGTAGTCTTTCTTTCTCCTGCGCCTCTTGTCTGAGTTTCTCCATCTCTTTTTGCCTCATTTTCTCCATTTCTTCCTCTCTTTCTTGCTGCTCTTTCAGCCTCCTTTGCATCTCCCTTTCTCTTTCCTTGGCCTCTTCCAGTAGTCTTTCTTTCTCCTGCTCTGCCTGTCTGAGTATCTCCTCTCTCTGTCTCTCCATCTCAATTTGCCTCATCCTCTCCATCTCTTCTTCTTTTTCTTGCTGCTCTTTCAGTCTCCTTTGCATCACCCTGTCTCTTTCCAACGCCTCCTGTAAAAATCTCCCTTTCTCCCTCTCCTCCTCTCTGAGTGTCTCCTCTTTCTGTCTCGCCCTCTCCCTGTCCTCCTCTCTCTTTTTTTGCCATATCAACTCAATCTCCTTCTCTCTTTCCCTCTCTTCTTCTTCTCCTGTCAACCCCCCTGTCTTGTTCACCCATGCCTTTTCCCAGTCCTCCTCTCGTTGTTTTGCTTTACTTGGAGCCTTCTCCCTCAGTTTTACCTCCGATTTGTGATCCTCGTGTTCGTGAATCTCCTGCTCCTCCCTCAGTCTCTGTCTTTCTTTTTCCTCCCTCAATCTCTCCTCTTCCTTCAATCTCTCTATTTCCCTCTCCTGATCTTGTTTAAGTCTCTCCTCTTTCTGTTTTGCTCTCTCTCTTTCCTCTTCTCTCTGTTTCTGCCACATCAGCTCCATCTGTCTTTCCCTCTCCATCTGTTCTTCTCTCAGCCTCTCTCTTTCCCTCTCCTCTTCTTTCAACCTTTCTCGCTCCCATTCCTCCTTTTTATGTTTCTCTATTTCCTCCTTCCTCAGCCTCTCTCTTTCTCTCTCCTCCTCCTCCCTCTGCCTTGCCTTCTCTTTCTCCCTTTCTTCTTCTTTTTTTCTCTTTTGCTCCTCTTCCAACTTGAGTCTGGCCTCTTCGTTCTCCTCTGCTCTCCGTCTTTTTTCAAATTCCAAATGTTTCAGTCGTTCCTCTTCTTGCTTTTGCGCCTCATCATCTTCATCCTTCTTCTGAAGGCCTCCTACTCTTCTGTAAACTGGCACTGACACAGAGATTTCCTCCTCAGCTTCATCCTCAGCAGTCTCTTCTCCTTCGTCTTCGCTGGAATCAGATGCTGAGCCCAGGATCAGTGGAGGCCCACCATCATCTCTCTCCACAATGCCGAAGCGAACAGAGCGCCGTTTGACGTTGTCCCTCTTGAGACCCGAGTCTCCCTCATCAGTGTCCGAGTGGTTTGTGGACGAGCTGCGTTTCCGAAGCTGGACTTCATCCTCTGTTGATTTGTTCTGCATTTGCTCTCCTGATGTCTCTCTTGAGCTTTGTGGTGACTTCTCTTCAATAAGAGCATCTGTTTCCATTGGGGTGTCCGAGGGTTGTTCAGCAGGTGACACCTTAGGAGGAAGTTCCACCGCCGGACTGGGCACTGTCACGGTTGGAGGAGGTTCAACAGGAAGCAATTTGGGTGTTTTCTCTGCTGGTGAAACAGGTGTTGGCTCAAAGCTGTGGAAGAGATAGATAAATGATTTTGCTTCAAAAGAACTGTCAACAAATCAATGGCTCAGACGTATCATTTCAATATATGCAAGCATATGCTATATACACTCATTCGCCACTTTATAATTTACACCTGTTCAACGCAAATATCTGATCAGCCAATAACACGGCAGCAACTCAATGCATTTATGCATGTAGACATGGTGAAGACGAGCTGCTGAAGTTCAAACTGAGCATCAGAATGAGGAAGAAAGGTGATTCAAGCAACTTTGAACATGCCATGGTTGTTGGTGTCAGACAGGAAAGAAACTACTGATCTACTGGGATATTCATGCACAACCATCTCTAGGGTTTACAGAGAATGGTCCAAGAAGAGAAAATATCCAGTGAGCAAACCATTTAGGAGAACATCTTTCTGGTGAATTTCTGAATGTCATTTTCAATGCTGCAACACAAATGCAACTAAATTCTATTGACATTTATTTTATAAAGAAAATCTCAAAACCTGGGTAAATAAAACTACCTGTGCGACTGGGAACTGTTGGTTTATGGAGAAAATGGGTGAACATAATCTTTACTCTATACTTATGTAATTGGTTGGACATCTAATCTCTATATTCATACTTTGAGGTGGCCGGGGTTTGCACTCTTATCTAGCTCTTGTTATTTGAGGACATAAATCTGGCTACAACCTTGATATTCCAAGCTATGTTATTCATTTACCACACTGCTAGTGATGTCCACACAAAGAACAGTAAGTTAGGAGACGCAGAAAGTAAAAGAAGCAAAAGAAAAAAGAAAAAGATGGTGGTTCAAACACCAAATGTTCTAGACTTGCATACATTAGAAATTTGGGAGACACTATGGCACTACGTAGACTTTACTCTCTCCATGGAAACCAAACAAAAAAGCTGACTAAGGAATCCCTGACCAGGAAGATAAATGACAACAAGAGCTGATGTTAAAAGTCTGAGCTTGAAAAGACTTTGGACCTGCTGCTCGCATCTGATTGCAAAAGAATTTAAAAGCAAATCCTAGCCAATAAAATCACACAATAATATGCGCCATAAAGATTTAAATAAACGTCTTGCTTGATTGCACTTGCAAGAGAATGTTCTCTATCTCTAACTCAAGTCTTAACGTGTCACCAAACACAAACAGCACATGTGAAAGCTCACCTCTTAGAGCGCTGTCGTGATGCAACCTGAGGCTTCTTCTCAGTCTCCGAGACTGTTTCAGTGGTCCAGTTTTTGATTCTCTCCTTCACACCCTTTATACTTTCTGTACCATTTGTGATCTCTGGCTCCTCTTTCTTTGTCATGACCTCTGGCCTCGAAGACGAGTCAAACAGGAGACTGATTCTGCGTTTTATACTGTTTCCTCCGCTGTAATCCTCCTTCAGCGCTTCAATTTCTCTGCTCGGCTCTGATGTTACATGGCTCGGCTCGGGATCTGAAGGCTTGTTTGCATCATCTTTGGTGGTGGTTGCAGATGTGCTCACGGTTGGCTGAGGGGGCACAGAGAGGCCAGCTGACTCAAACTTGGATTTGAGCTCTGTGGACAGACGATTCCTGCTGCTGCCCCGGCGATATTCTGGAGCGTCTGCAGAGGAAACGTCACTTCCTGATTCTTCAAGCTTTTGAACGACAGGGGTCTGAGTTTCTTTCTTTTTCCTGTCTATGTGTTCCGAGTTTATAGTATCTGTGGATGCTTTGTGGTTTGCTTTGATGACATCATCTTTCTGGATTGGCTCAGACTTGGGTGTCTCCTTGGGTGGAGCGGTTTGCGAGGCTGGATCTGATTTTCCTACGCTAGAATCAAGAGAATCCTTACCATGTGGACTTGGTTTGCTTTCTTTGGTTGTTTTTGGCTGATCTTTGGTGAGCGCGCTCACAGAGCTGGGTTTGGAGACAGAGGTGGTGGTTTGTTGAGGGGGTTTCTGAGCGGGGGTGGTCACAGACGGTTTAGGAACACCTGTAGCCTCAGGTTTTCCAGTCTGCTGTGTTGTTGTCTTTGAGGTTGCTGCGACAGACTTTGGGGCGTGGATGGAGCGGATGGTGGTGTTCTTCTGCAGGGAGAAGGGCTTGGGAGCGAGCCGAGGTTTGGGGGCCAGAGAAGGCTTGGGGCTGGAGATATTACCAGTCTGGGAAACCTCAACGGAGCTCTCCATAACTGAGTCGCTGAAAGAGGAGAAGAGTGGAGGTGTTGACATGCAGCAAAAACTACACATTTACACTGAAAAAACATTATCACTCTCAGCTGAGACACAGCCGGTTGGTTATGTTTTTACAAAGAGAACTGGATCGTCCAGGTCTGTCTAGATTTTTGAAAACACATTACTTCCATAGGGGCAAAGAGAAACTAATCAATTACACTGAACACTAGAAACTACGAAAGGTTCCCACTCATAGTCTTTTTATTCTGTTCTCTTCCTTGGTTTAGTTTTGAAATAAACCTGTTGCCAATTAATGAGCTCTTATCTCCAAAACTAACCCACTTAAATTACCTGTTTGTTCCTCATGCCAAAGATCGGACCTGTCACTTTTTCAGCCTGAGGGAAAATTGTCGTTATGTAAGTGACTTCGGAAGCGAAACTTGACTTTGGATGCCTAAACTTGACCTGAAGGAACAGTTCAGATTGACATTGTTTGCTACAGTAGATGGTGGCTTGCACACTACCAGTTTATAGAAGTAATGTGGATGGGGGCAGCAGCTAAATACTTTTACTTTTCAGTTTAAGTGTATGTTACAATTGGGATGTGTTTTCTTTATCAAGTCACACAATGATAGCATGGACACATTTTATAGTCTTAAAATAATACATCAATACTTGACCCTTTTGAGGTTGTATCCACCAAAAGTCTGTCATATCTGTACTGTCCTTAAATACCATTTTGAGCTACTTTTACTTTACTTGAATATTTCCACATGTGTAACTTTTTACTTCTACTTCACTACATTTTAGCGGCAGATATTTTACTTTTCACTTCACTACATTTAGCTGCCAGCTTGATTTACTTTTCAGGTCTAGATTTTACATGAAAAAACATGATCAATACGCATGTTTATATATTAAACTACATAAAAGCATATTAAGTAGTTAACAGCTGTAAAATGCTGCATAAATGCATCAAAAATAATAATCCAACAAGATTTTTGGAATATATATATAACAATCTGAGCAGGGTAATTCTGCATAACTAGTCATTTTACTTCTGATACTTGCTGATGTTTGAGGATGAGTTTTGAATGCAGGACTTTTATCAATGGAGTAATATCGCTGTGTGTTATTAGTACTTTACTTAAGTAAGGGATCTGAATAGTTTTTCAGCAGCTGTCATGTAATTAGGTGACACTACTCAAATGTATTTAATACAACCTGATTATGTCATAGACAATAACTGTGCTAGAGAAGTAAATGTATCAGCTGAGAATAGACAAATGATTACATTGAAGACATGAAGTACGATATCACACTGTGGTTTTTACAGTGAAAACAAAGCCATACAGTTCTGTCAATTTAAAATAATATAAAAACTACTAAAATAAGAATCAAAGCAGGCTGCTGGGAGACATGTTGTCAGCGACTGAAGCAGGCGGGATGAGTCATCACACATCAACAATATGGTGTGCAGAAATTAAACCCTCACACTAAATCTCCTATTGAACTGAAACCAAAGACGACCAATAATAAAGCTTCTACGTAAACCGTCACATGAACAAAAGAAAGGCCAAACTTAAACACCATGTGAAAGAGATAACAGTAATGTTTCCAATTTTGTTACACTAAATACCACAGCCATTGTATGTCATCTGGTTTGACTTGTAATACTTTTTCACAAACCGGTAACTCCACGCCCCAAAGTGTATTACTGTGCCACTCTCAGTTTGTCAGCAAAAAGCTCACTGTGTCACTCTCCCTTTATCAATGTAGACAAGCAAGAGCAGACAAGAGTCTAACTGTGCACTGATCTTTTTGCATGTTTTGTAATTATCTTCTTGCTGCATTGCTCAAACACACAGCAGCACCTCTGGGGGTGCGTGATATTGTGCAATATGGGATCAGACTGGACTCCTAAAGCTGTATCCTGTTTGTTTCTGCTTTCCTCCTCTTTTTTAATACATGCATTCCTAAGAAACACACACACGCATACAAACACACACACAGTCTGACAGATTAAGCTGCAGCTGATGGATGATTTTTTTTGCTTATTTAGGTCAAATTCATGGAGTCAGTGGAAATGATTCTGCAGCAGCAGCACTTAGCCTGTGGGATTTTTGTTTCTTTATCTTTGTTTGCCTTTAGTGGCTGTTGCCCTGCCAAAGCTAACGCTACACTCGGCCCCTTTCGCTTTTTGATGTGCACCGTGTTATTTACTTCTCTGAGTGATGCTGTGAGAAGCTAAACGCGTAGTTTGGAATACAGTTGCTCCTCAGGGAAGATAACATCGCGCTGTTATGACTTTTAGCACACATTAAACGGCGAAATAAACGTTATTTCAGTGCTTTTCAGTTTCATTTCTAGGTTGTTAATAAGTTACTAATAAACGCGTCAACAATGAACTCCCAGTCGTTGAACCAGCAGTTTGTCCTCTGAAACTGGACAAAGGAAACTGAGATAGATGAATGTAACTTTATTTAAGCTATGCTGTCAATCTTGTAAACGACTTTTTTGAAATGTATGCGGATACTCACAGGCAGTTACCTCAAATATCAACGTTACAAAGCTATTTAGAACAGTCAGAAAGATTGTGCACCTGCTCTTAACACCAGCTTTAGGAACTTTCCCACCGGTTGAGATGTTTAACGGACGTTTTATTAGCAGTATAGCGTATTATTTTTTACCTTTTGTCTTCACGCAGTCATATAGGTTGAGGAAGAGAGGAAGCGGGAAGGAGCTACAAAAGAAAATGTTCCCCAGTTTTCCGTGATCGTCTCGCCTGCTGAGCTGTTGTCAGAGTGTTTTTTTTAAAGTCATTCACACTAACAAGACGTCAGACTGCTCCTACACCCAGCAGACACTCCCTCCGCCCGCCTCAGGTCGAGCCACGCTACTCCGGGAGTGCAGTTACACAGCGCGAGGCACGCCGAGACAGGAATCGGCTGCTTCAAAATAAAAGCAAAACATGATCAAACAAGACAAACACCCAGAGGAAGGTATCTCTTTCTTTCTTTCTTTCTTTCTTTCTTTCTTTCTTTCTTTCTTTCTTTCTTTCTTTCTCTCTTAGGACTTAAGTTCACTTAATAATTTAAGTGAAGTTGTGCTGTGTTTTGGTGTTTTCCAAAAATCAACAAAAAATAAGCATTGTATTAATTTTAGCTTTAGTAAAATGTAGCCTGTTTTCATAAGGAAAACCCCTCTCCTGAAAATTCTTTCAGACTCAAAACTATTTATGGAGTACATTTCCTTGCTATACCAGGTGTTTAGTAGAAGACAAAAAACATGCATTGATCCAAGTAAAGCTAATTTGAGGACGGCCCAGGTATTATTGGCAAATATGATAAGAGATTAAATGTATCAGTATATTATGATAATGATTAAGTGATCTTATCTGTGATGTTGTACACTTCACAGACGGCTTCATTAATACATAGAACATAATCACATACCTTAAATGCTATGCACACTGGTTATCTAAGTTACTGAATACCATATGTGGAACAGGCATGAGAAAGGCTCTCGGACAACGACTGAAGCAGCATGTATTGTGACCAATCCAAGGCAAGCAATTAATTTAAAAAGCAAGGTCTGTCTGTAATGCTCACTTAAAATAGAACTAAATGAATGGGAGGCTCGCCATTATATGAAATAAAAGAAAAACTGTACTATTAGAGTGTAACAGTAGCCTTTTTTATTTTGAAGATTTCAGACGGAAGTTTCCTGTAAACTTACTGTAACTTGTCTAATGTGCGCTGTTCCATATACTGGATAAACAGGTTCTGACTAAAAGCTACTTTACACAAAGTTTAAAGGAATTGTATTCATGCAGCTCTCACTGCTTAATGGAAAATGCTCTGGCCACTTGGGGTATCTTAACAGCAGGAAGTGTCCGTCAGCTCTAAACCTTCATTTGCATAACACATGGGCCTTTTACTGTGTTAAATTTGCGTTGCCTGCGCATTAGGACAGTAAACATCACACACAAGCGAAGTGACCTCTGCCATTCACCAAATCATTGAGAGCTTCTTAGATTAATTCACTCTTGTGTGGAGGAAGTGTTCAGTGTTTTACTATTATTTATGATGTTTTGGATTAATGTTGTCCTAGTGTGTAATGTTTATTTTGCATTTTACTGCTGTAGTTGATTACAGTTGAGCCAGTATGAACTACTTTATATACTAAGTTGCATTAAATTCTGTCATTATGTTTGCAGCATCTGTGTCCCATGAGAACCACTAAAAAAATCTCAGAAAATTTTTCTCAGAAAAAGAAAAACCTTTGTGACAATGCATTTCATATGTTATTGATGTTTATTTTTTTAATCTATAGAAGTGGGAAGATTTTCCTTTCCCATAAGAAATTTCCATTTACAGTCTAAAATTGATGGCTATTTGCTCATATTTAAAGTACATTTTGAAAATGATTCGTCAGTTCAGAATTATTACATTGTGATATTATCTGAGTACTTCTTCTACCACTATAATCATTTACTAGCAATGATTAGTCCAGTATAGACAGTTTTATAATAGTGGTGCTAGGATGTGTGAACGATGGGGACAAACTGTCTGAACATTTGAGGGATTTATATGTTTATCATTCATATGTTTGTGTAATCAATAAAATACGTTTTGTGCACACGTTTTGTTTTTCATTACTGTACACCTACTTTGGCAGCTCCCAATATATTCCAGAAGCTCTTTTACATTTATTATAATTGGCCCATTTTGGGGATATTTGCTCTGACAGAGTATCGTTCTACATGTATAATCCCAACAAAGGGATTCTATCTATTTTGTTCTTACAATAAGGAATGAATAAATAGAAAATCAACACATACAAAGCAGTGATACAATTCCATGAATAACGTAAAATAATACGGAAAATAAAAATAGTAAAACTAAGATAAAAAGATAGAAGACAAAATACAAAAGATGAAAAAAACATTCAAGAATAATAATAAAAGGAAAAAATAAAATTAAATAAAAGTAATCAAATGCATTTTCCTTCAGTGTTTTCAGGCAGCTCGTGTTCAGCGCCCCCTGGTGGACGTTCTCAGGAACGTCACATCCTCCTCTGGCTCGTTCCTGGACGAGTTGTCATGGCAACTGTACAGCATGTGCTGACAAAAACAAGAGCTTGACCGTTCACCGACACTTCTCTCCACACTCGACATCTAACGCTGCGACGCCATCTTATTCTTCAAGCATTTATCAGAGGAGAAGGCGGGAGACACTCGTTAATACAGAGGGAAGCCGAAGAAGAGTCAACGATGAGCGGAGCCAAAGCCCGCAGCGACGCGCCTGTTGCTGAAAACGTCTCCGGCGGCGGGCACAGCACCACTGCGGCTCCTCCGCGGGACCGCAAGGGTGGCGGAGGGGTTCTGAAGAGGCTCAAGTCCCGGAGGAGCCAGGTGGACAGCAGGCCCGTCACGGAGGAAGACCTGCGGACACAGACTGGACACATCACACCGGAGAATGTGCTAGGACTGCGGGTGGCTACGCGAGGTTTGAGTCTCTGTCTAATGTCTCTTATTTACGTGGACATATGATGCGTAAACCGCTTCCTGTGCTGAATTAAGTATGCGAACATAATGTAACCGAGTCTCTACAATATACAACATTACATGAAACTAGAGCCAATGACATCCAGCAGGCTCATATGGTTGTCATGTGAAAATGGGCCTACGTTTTATCTCTTATAATTATCTGAGAAAATACACATATGACATCATAAATAAGTGTCATGAGACAATTTTTTCACTCATGGAAAAACCAGTGGTTCTATTTTTAAGCAGCTCAATGTTCAATGGGGATTTAATAATAGGAGGCGTCTGTGACCTAAAGGTGCTCTGTGGTGTCACTTTAATCGAACTAAGGTATATGACACTAGAATTTTTAACAATATCGTTATAATAATAAACCTTGCTGGTACAACACGTTTCATACAAGAAATCCACCCCAATGTGCTTGAATGCACATAGAAAAACAGTGAATGTCAATAAAAAATGCCATAAGTAATGTAAAATAAGATATAATATAAAACCCACTTGATATTAGAAATAGTAAAAAAAAAAAAAGATTAAAAGAAAATACCTATAAATACAATATATAGAATGCATAACATTAGATGGAAAAACACTGAATAATAATAATAAAATGAAATAAAACATTTAAAATATATACTGCATAAAATCAAGAAAAATACTTATTTTAAAAGAATTACAGCAGGCAAAAAAAAGCGTCAGGCCTGTATCTATGAAGTCATCGCTAGTTAAAGAGCTAAAGTTAAGTGATAAGATTTCAGCTTTTTTATTTAAAAATATTTAGCAAGCTGGCTTCGCTGATATCTATATTACACAGACAGAGGGTGCATCTCCATCCCATTTTTCTATTCTGTTGCTGGGAACCTCCAATAAACCAGCAGCAGATGATCCAGTGTTCTTGAAGGCAAAAAGCTTAAAAGCTTCATCTCCCTTGTATGAGACAAGGTCCTTTATTTTCCTGCATATCTGTGTTTTTCCACAGTAGCACCACAGTGATAATAAAAGCTTCATATCTTATCTTACTTTACGGTTCAGGCACATATATACATATGCAAAGTTGTGTGTGTCTCTATACCAGCAAAACTATGTCACCGGAGTGTTAACAAAGTGTTTTGCATGTTATCTCTGTACCTGTCAACGCAGTCTGTATGTGCTTTAAGAGCTTAAACATGAGCATCAATGGCTTGAAAATCCTTTCAGTGTTTTTAACTGCTGACACCTGTCTGTCATTGCTGCAGGGTACCTCTGTAAACCTGAGGACAACATTTATAACATAGACTTTGTACGCTTTAAGATCAGAGACCTGGAGACGGGCACTGTCCTGTTTGAGATTGCCAAACCCCCACATACAGGTAATGAGCATCAACCTACTCCTTTAATAAAGTTCTTGTGAAGTATGTGAGCACTCAACGTACTGACCCTACTGACAGCTTGTTCTTGTTACCATCTGAAATGTTTCTGAGCATGCTGTCAGGTTCAGATTCATGGTTATTTGGATCATAAACCATCCTTTTAAATGTCTCTCTTCCTGTTTTGGATCTCAGAGGACGATGAGGAGAACAGAGAGGCGGACGCCAGCGCAGGCCGATTTGTACGCTACCAGTTCACCCCAGCCTTCCTGCGACTGAGGACTGTGGGAGCAACGTGAGTGACTCACACATCATCATCAACACACACCTAAGGAAAACACACTCACCTGTTCCACACAAACAATGGAAACAATTGTCACAGACATTTTCATTGACATTCTTTTGAACCAGAGCAGTATGTTTGTAATAACATGACACCTCAGTATTTCCTCTCTCTCTCTCTCTCTTTTAATCAGGGTGGAATTTACAGTTGGAAATCGACCTTTAAACAATTTCCGCATGATCGAGAGGCACTACTTCCGCGATCACCTGCTGAAGAGCTTCGACTTTGACTTTGGCTTCTGTATCCCAAACAGCCGTAACACCTGTGAGCATATCTACGAGTTCCCTCAGCTGTCTGAGAGCCTGGGTGAGTCGTCTTATCTTAACAACATTATGAATTAAACCTAACAGTTCTTTAAAATAAGATATTTCATGTGATGTTATGTGATATATTTCTTCATTTTGTTTCATGTAATCTGTATACTATGTGAATACCAAAAGAACAGATCAGCAGTTCTTAAGAGACAGTTCAGAGGTTCTGAAGTGGAGTTATATGAGGTACCTATCCATAGTCAGTGTTTAACCTACAGTAGATGGCTATTGGCACAAGCAGGCAGGTGGCCGGGGACAGCAGCAAAATATATTCTCCACACCTAAAAAAAATCTATATCAGATTCAGTGTACGCTACATTTAGATTATTTCCACCACTTTTTCTTGCTGTAGGACTTCTGGCAGGGAAACTGTTATCTGTTCTCTCTTCAAAGCCACCAGACTCCATTGACAAAAACAGTATTTTTACCTTGCAGAACACAGGAGTTCTCAGTCGGCTTGCCTATTTAATCACTGAATTTGTTTATGTTATTTTGTGACTTTGGTGAATCCAAACTAACTCCTTAAAACACCAAAGTCATCAAACACAAACTAACTGTGCACTGCAGTACAATGCCTAGCCTATGTGTTGGTACTCCTGCCTGCTTCTCCAAACTGAGGGTGTGCCGATCATCATCTGCTGTAGCTAATACGCTGACTATGGATAAGTACCTCATACAACATGTCCATGTGTCACAATATAGCACTTAATAAAAGTACAAATTTGTCAACAATTGAGCTCATGTTTTGGAGGAAGAAACTGTAGGTGATGGAAAGATTAGCTTGAGCATCAATGTGACTTGCTGCACACTAATAAGAAAAAGAAGTCCATCTAAATAACTACATGCCATGTGTACATCAAAAGAGTTGTTGGTTGCTGCAATTGTTAGTTCACTCGATACTGGCCTCAAAGAGATCCCTTCCTAGCATGACTACACTATAAAACATGGGAAGCAAAATCCACAGCGCTGTTCACTTTGAGGTTCAGCTGAACCTTATATTAGGCTTCAGCAACGAAATCAGCTGTAGGGCTGGATATTGGTACTCAATACCTTTAAGGTATCAGCTGAAATGAGCTAGTATGTAGCATCAACATTTCTTCAGGCAAACAGATACCTGCATTTGAACCTTTTTGTTCCCAGATGTAAAAAAAAAATTATACAATGCATATGTTGCATGTGCATCCAATCCCTGCAAGAGTTCTTTGATTTCATGCAACGTGTGATTGGCCAACTACCACAATAGCTATAAACCATACAGTTGGCAGTTCAGAGTGTAATGTATTTGTTGTAAAATAATTCGGATGGGAAGCGGTGGTGGTCTTTTATTCAGCTGAATGCTCCTATTCACATCATGTTTTTTTTTTTTTTTTAAGTACTCCAGTGGTGTCGGAAGGACTTTAAGGGCTCGTGTATTGTCATTTTCCAAACAATAATAAGTCCTAATCAAGTGGGAATCTTCTTTCCTGTGTTCAGTCTGAGTATTTTACCAGTGTGTACCAGCATCGAACCTACGTGACATGTAACCAGCAAGGAGCCACCCTCTAAAACGCAACCTGGGGAAACACAGAGAGGAAACATTATTGTAAAAATACTGAACTCTGGAAGATGCCTACTTTATTCAGTTAGCGTTGACTGCTGAGGCCTTTTGTCCTCTGAGTTATTTCTGATCTCTGCTGTATGTTTTACAATGTAGGTGCCTTAGGAGGGGATGTTTCACAGCCAGTACAGGGGAGGAATGGTTACAGTAACCAGTGATGCCTTTAATGTATATAATATACTTTTTAGTATGGAATTAGGACACGAAAACTCTGTTCTTTGATGATCCAACATAAAAAGGTCATATTATCATTATTATTTGCTAATACATTATTACATTTTTGCCACTGCTTGTTTTGTAAATAGAGGGACGTGGTGCTACTTGTTTGCTATGGTGGTTTCAATATAAATCAAAGCAATTAATTTATACATTTCAAATATTTAATCAATAATACTGACCTAGTAATTTAACATTTTTATACAATTGGTTCTAATTGCTTTGATATTCTTTGATAAAGTCTTTGTCGGAGTGACTGACATGCATTTGCTGTCTGTTTTTCAGTCCGTCAGATGGTGGAGTGTCCTTACGAGACCCGGTCAGACAGCTTCTATTTCGTCGAGAACAGACTGGTCATGCACAACAAGGCAGACTATGCTTATAACGGAGGACAGTGATATCTGCCTGCTAGCATGCAAAAACACACATTCAAACATGTGCATACTCATATTTATAGACACACACACATTCATATTATATACACACATGCATGCACTTGGCTAAACATACACATTCACTCACACATGCACATGAAGCTCCAAAACACGGCTGAATTGCCCTGTAAAGATTAATTCACTGGGATCATTTTCAGGGATACGTATTTGATATAGCAGGGGGGTCGATATCAGCCTCTGCTCCAGCATTGAAACATGAAGCTTCAGTTAAAATTAAAGGTTAAAAACTGGTTGATTAATCTATTCTTAATTAGCAACAGTTCTGTTTGAAACCGAAAGAGGATTCATCACTCTGGTGGCCATGTGACGTCTCAAACAGACCAAACGGTTGTTAGATAGATGGTTAGTCTCCTCTTAGCAATTTTAAAAGTGTCCTACCACCCCCTCAACACACACATACAAACACACACACGCACTCAATCCCCAAGTGACACACATAGTGTTTACGCAGTGTTTGTCAGAAGCAGCTGTTCTCAGAGCTACCGCCTCCACAATCCACTCCAGACAATATCGGGGGAGAACGAGCGAAAGCATCCACAAAAACACTCCTGTCAAACACACATGGTCACTCCTGTGATCCCCCTCCCCACCTCCCTCTCCTCTCTTTCACACACAAACACACACACACACACATACACACATCCACAATAGTACTGTATAAGATGTTGATCAATGGTCTCTGAGATCACTGCTTTTTTCCTTTGTTTTACAGTTTTCTCTGGTTGATAGCAACAAGGAAATAGATCAGGTAACAGTTAATCGCAATGCAACTGTCAACTTTGACTGCAATCAAGCATAAGACAATAACCTCATATGACGGTCAAAAAGGGAATTTCAAATACAAACTACTCATATCATGATGCATGTAATGATATAAACAAAAAAGGGAAAATATTTGTAAGAAATTTTAATATTGAATACCAGATATACTGTGGAAAAAAATGAAAAAGAAGTGTACTTGGTCCAATGGAGAGGTTGGGCGTCCTTATTTTAAAGCCACATTGGATATTCTTTTTTTGTCCATCTAAGTTTAATTAGCTGTATTTGTTTTTAATCATTCCTTTATCACACACGTCTTAAGACATAAAAATCAAGTTGGAATATGTCTGGAAATTGAGTGGTCTTTCTAGCTAGATAGTGTACTTCCTCTTTGTACTTTGTAAACTTTGGTGTTCAGGGTTAAAGGTGGTGTTTGTAAAAATATATATATATATAGTTTGTAAAAAGTGACAAAATAAAAATAAATGTACATTTTCAGATAAAAGATGGTGTGGTGTCTCATTTCTGGGGGATGCAGAATGTTGCAGGAAGTTGAGCTGCTTTTTTTTTTTTTTTTAAGAAATCCCAAAAGTGTCCACTAGGAGGAGTTATGTTATAACTAAGTTATAAATGAGAGCCACTGGGTTCAGTTTAGTTTCATGTGTGATTGTGGAAAAGATCACAGCAGTAGCTTTGAATATTTTGCCGTGATTTGTCGACATCCTATCTTTTATTTGCTTGGAACTTCAGATGAGGTCATGTTCTGACCCTATTATATTGGTCTATGTCTGTGGTTTCACTGCAGAGGGGACATAACACTGATAATATCATTTTAATTCCACATCATTACTTTATCTACAGGCCACATAGGATGAGCTAACATAGCATGCAATACGTTCTGAAATTTGTTCAGGATTGTTACCCTTTGATCATCCCCTTTTTTGGAGTCTTGTGGGATTTAAACCAAAATCTGAGCCGCTCTGTTTATTCTTTCTCAGGCTGTTTCTTCCTATCAGTGTGTTCATCTCTTGATCTCTCTCGGCCTCTCTCAGTTTCCAGCTCTCTTTCCAGCTCTCATGCTCAAAATCTCATGGTCTCTTTTCTCCTTCGCCTCCCCTTTTCGGTTTCTCTCTCCACACCTATGCAGCTCTCCCTCCCTTGCTCTCCTGCTCTGTTTTTCCCTTTTCTTTCCTCCTCTCTCACCTGGTAACCAGACCTCTGGAGAGGAGTGTTGAGTTTCCACTTTCCCAGAGAAGAGGACAATCTGAGCCACACAAAGACCCACAATGGACCCCCTCTGCTCTCTCCTCCCTTCGCTCTGTCACTGCACAGCTGCCCACACTCACACATACACTAAAATATATCAGAATACACAGACCCTCTGCATGTTATCAACCTCTTCTTTCTGTTTCTTTTATTTTTCTCTGTATGTCACTCAGTCAAAGCTGAACATTTTTTCTTTTTTTGCTGATTTAATTTCTTTAAACTCAATGGCCGTCATCACTCCAAAATCACATAGTTACATCAGGTTAGGGCTGTGAGATGATAGGATTGGATACCATACTAATATGTTTCCATTTTTAAAACAAAAACAACAGCCATCTACACAATACTTTCACAGTTCTACACTTCCAAAAACAATATCTGTCCATACATACACACCTGAAAATTCATATCACATGAACTGGGTCTCTTACCTTGATGGTTAAATCCTCCATTACAGTCACCATGGACCATTGTAACAACTCTGCTCTGAAAGGTGCTTTATAAACAAACTTTAAGGACTTACTTATTCTCATGTACAGTGGGCATGTGTGTGCCAGTGCAAACAGGAAGCAGATTATCCAGTCTGTGGTTGGTTGATTAGTTGCAGAAAATACCAGTAATTTCTCTGCTTTGATTGACAACAAGGTGCAGCTGTTACTTAAAGTTATACCATTTTTGGGTGCTCAAAGCTGTTGAAAACATTGATTACGATTCAAGGCTGGTCTCACTTTATGACAGAGGTCTGACATTTAAAAAAAATAATCTCTACAGTTCGGGGTTTGAAAAAAGCCAGAGTCGGGTGGACACTTGGTGGATTTGTTGCAAAAGTTGTGCATTTTAAAACAAAATGTGTGGTAGCACAATGTAGCATTGGACTGCTGCCAGTGGCCAGTTAGCACTCTCCAATTGTCTTTGCTTTTGTAACAACCTTTCAAACAGGAAGTGATCAGAAGTTTCAGATAATTTCTTTTTTTCTTTTTTTTTCTTGACAGTGGTTATAGCTGAGTTAGTTTATGACATTCTGGGGCAGAAAAATTTAGCTGTAAAGCCAACATTGACATATTAACACTCATAGGGTGTCAGCAAAAGTGTTAGCATGTTAGCAAACAGTTAGCCAACAGATGCAGGAAACATTTGCCTTTAATTGGAGTTGTGTTTGTGATTACAAGACAAATTTAACTCCAATAGTCACACGCTGTGATGTTCTACACCAACTCCTGCAAGAAATAGCTTTTTAGCTTAAAAGCTCTCCTATTTTCACCAGCTCGCCGCTAACCTTATCTGTCTGCCATTTGGTGCTGGATAGGTAGTGTTTATCACAGCCTTTTCATTTAGTTAGTTAGTTTAGATAGTTTTAAGCTTGCATTCATAACTTTATCCATAAGTTGACTCAACACACACAAAATGTGACCTACCCCTTTAAACACATAAAAAATAATGGTGTGAAAATCTAATGTGTCAGTTGCTGATCAAACTATAAAGCAGGGCACAATTTAACTGTGAGCTCATAAATCAATAATCACAGCCTTCCATCAGGCTGGAGGGCCTGCACAGTGCAGCACGCAAGTAAAGCAGCTGTACTGTACCGAGCCACGTGTTGGCATCATACAAACAGTTTACAATTAGCATATGCATGTGCACAGACAGCAATAAATACACACACTTTCCAACTTTCCAGGGATGATTTGTGTGTTCCCAGGCCTTCGTGGAATACATTTTAGCAGTCAGTCGTGGATCGTCATGCACGCACCGGAAACAACTGGACAGGTGGGATAAATCAACCTCATTCACCCCTCCCCCTACACACAC
>CAFUXE010000279.1:430387-447558 GCA_903364295.1 Serranus cabrilla | reverse complement strand
ATTGAGTGGAGGTTGGATGTCATGAAGCAGGATGTTAGTCAGACCATTTCACAAACACTCAGTCATAACTCTTCATTGTCGGTCTGGGAAGGGCAACTTTTTTCTTCATGAAAAAGGTTTAAACATCATTCACGAGCAGTTGTGTTTTCACTGCTGTTTATTGGGACGGTTACATCGCAGAGCCACTTCTCAAATGTCAAGCCTCTGAAGAGCTATTTCTGAGTGTTGCAAACAGTGACCTGGCTAAGTCATTTTACCTTTTGCTTTGTGGCCTATCTCTCTTCCTCGAGGCTAATCCGCCAGTCTGATAGATGCTTTAGTTTTCATTTATTGTAGCCTTCCTCTGAGTACAGCCAGATGTAGAAGTTACACTTTAGATTTATTCTGTTATTTCGCCGAAGTGGAATGATTTATTTTAACAGCATGGCATGACTGTAGTCGTAGTAGCACTACTACAGATGTTGCATTAGGCCTAACCTAGTCTAGCTGGTAACCTTCTGTATTTTAGGATGTTTCGAGCTCTTGATGATTTAAAAGCTATGAAAAATTGGTGTCATGACAACATGGGAAATATGATGATATATAATATGAGATATAAACATTTTTCGCCTGATTTTCCTATAGCCTTTGTAACATGGGGTCTGTAGGATGGGGTATTAGGGCTGTTGTAGGTGAAAAGAAATGTTGGAGAATTTCAAAGAATAAAGTTGTAAAAGAAAAAAAAGGATATTCTCTTAAATTAAAATAGAAACTTTATGAGAAAAAATGAACAAAGACTTCTGTTTACAACCCTACACAGTCAAACAATGTGGTTCTGTCTTAAAAAAAACACTGTAAATGTACATTTGTAATTTTACATCTCAGAGAATTTCTGATTTTTTTTCTTTGCCGATTTGTAACTTTATAGTCTCAGAGAATCTTCACGTTTATTTGTTAATTTTTAACTTTCATTTTTAATATTATTTCGGAATTTTTAAAAAAATTACGTACAATCGCCCTGATACTCCATCGAGGTCTGTATCTTTAATGTATTTGATTACATAAATTTACCAAGATTGTTGATGATGCATCTTGATTTGTCAGGTGTTCAATTTACCAAACAATACCAAACCTCGGATTATTTGATCAATAAACTGTTTTCAATTGAGCTTTACGAAGTCTATCACAATATATATATATATATCTTCTGTGATATAATCCACACATAGGCCTACTGATGATTCACCCCTAACATAAAAATGTCTGTTTCCAGAATTGAAAAACAAAGTGATTGTACGAAGACACAATGACAGGAGGCTGATTTTCAAAATCACCTCATGCTGTTAAATCAGTGAAAGGCAGCTGGATGTTTGTGTCTGTATGCATTCAGTTTGTGGAAACAGACTTCACTGTATACACACTGTACGTGACTGCAGCCGCGTGTCAAATGTGAACGTTAGGTTCTGACCGCTGTCACTGTCAGCTCATCATGCTCTGTGTCTCTGCTATATGATGTCCTCTGGGTAGCACCTGTCCTCCATTTTTCAGTTAAAGGCACCCATAGGTCCTGCTCTATCAGATGGGTTATTAGAAAAATATGTATTTACAAGCAATCATTGCACATTTAATCATTACGAGGTACGTTTCTGTCTGAAGTCTTGTCATGTGATTGTGTTGTTCAGAGGTCACTGCAGCGTTGTTATCTTTCATGCTGTGTTGTTTGTTGTATTTGTACCATAAAAACATGTACAGCCTGAAAAGAGGATTTCTTGCTCCTGTTACTTGTAATATTAACTGTGAAGAAATGGCTGCACTTGACATTTACAGTATTTGTGTCTTTTGCTGCTATCTCTTTGATGAAAAGCAGGCGGTAAAAAGGTCACCGTGTTGGTAATCATAGAGTATGAAGCCACACATCTATTATGTTACATTTGGCCCACTAAGCACGGATCCTGTAAGAAACGCTGTGTTGTCATTGTTTGTGAGGGCGCTCTGTTGTTGCACTGCTGTTGCCGATAGTCGCCGGTGGCGTTGCGTGTCCTTGTCACCTTTGTCTTTGTGCTCGGACCAGCTGGAGGTGACATGACTCCTCTCGTCTTTGTGCCCCACTTCAAGGTGCAAAGACCTTCTGCAATCCCTCCCAAGGACGCTGCAGCTGCATCTTAGTTACACAGCGCTGTGCTCTCGAAGCAGTGTTAAATCTGAGGTACTTAAAGGTCCTCAGAGGATATTTTTGTCTGTAAATTTGTCATCAGAAGCAGGGAATCATCACGGGGAAGGATTGTTAGAATATTGAATGAGCACCCTCCCTTGTATTGTGTGTATTGTTCTCAATATAAGTACTTATTTCTGGCCGTTTCATAGGCTCCCTTTTAGTTGCCAATATCAATTCAATACCTCTGATAGCGGCTGTGTGAGACACAAGGGCTTCTGCTTCACACATCCAATTATTAGAACAAAGATGGAACTCTAAGACCATAATACACTACAAGGTCCTGTGACCTAAAATCATCTCTCTCGTTGGCTTGAGTGAGAATAACACGAGATTCCTCACAAATTTAAAATGCCAGGCCAGGCTTTGCATATTTAGCATTATTAAAGGCCAGCTCATTCAAAACTCATTTGCTTCTAATTTTATCTGTAACCTTGACCACTGCTGAGACATTCCACTTGGGAGAAATATGGATACAGTCAAATCTGGCTAATCCAAAATGGAGGTTGTCTGGATTTGTGAGATTTAAAAAAACATATATCCGTCTGAAATGTATTCAGAATATTAAATGCTCATTTTGGATGCCGGGCTGCCCTGCTCTGTCTAGTTTGTGGCTAAGATGCATATAGTTGTGTCTCAACACACGATTTAGAGAATGTAAGTATTCACGTCTTACTGTGTATTTTGTTCCCTACGCCTGTTTGTTTGGCTGGTGTGTTTGGATTTTTTGGGGCTTGCATAAACAAGGGTCTACTATACATACTCCCAGATTAGCATACGTTCTATTTCGGGACTTGCAGGCCTTCAGATGGGTTTGAGACTTAGAGGCTCTGTGTTGTAACTAATTCTAGTTAGTTAACAGTGTGATAATTCATTGATGCCCAGAGCGAAATTCAGTTTACACAAGCACAGGATCAGCTACTGAACAACATATCCGAAGCAGGTAGAGGTTCGGTGTCTTTGCTCAAAGCAACTTAAGATGGTGGGGTGCATTTAAATGTTGGGTGCTCCGGGTAAGAAGGTGTTTACCTCCCAGCCTCAGAAGAGAGGAAAATATTTGTTCTATTATTTAACCCTTTTCTAACAGCAATATTCATTCGGGCTCCTGGAAGCCCAGACTCCTCTGTAACAGCTCAAATTCACTTGACTTTTCATAATCTTATAAGGATTTTCCATATATATATAATTTCAAGCCGATTACATGCTACAAAACAACACATTACTTTTAAATGGATTCTCAGAGACAAACTAAAGAAAATGTATACATTTATTTAGGCATAGCCATGACACAACGGCTGTACAATTAATGGAAATGCTATCAAAATCATAATATAGACTAGTGCAAAATCTCAATTGTTAAAGGCAAAATAGGTATCAAAATATAATTCTGAATCAAGTATTGTGATGCTGCAAGTTGTCCCAGCCACAAAATTGTATTCCACAGACTTAAGAAAAAATTTTGTGATTGCAGAAATCACACTGTGATCTTTAACATTTGTTTAATGAAAATGTGAATAATCGTGCAACAATTTTGATTTCCTCCACTATTGTGAATCATCTCGCAATTGTGATATCAGTCGAAATAATTACAATTTCATAATTTTTCCAAATCATGATGCCCAACTTTAAAGATAATATCTTCTTCCATTGGATAAATATCAATGAATTTCCATCTAGATACCAATATGAAAGCCCAGTTTGTGGCAAAGGGAAGATATATCTCTAATTTTTCACAAATGAATAAGGTCAGATAAAGGAAAAGGCTTTAATGTTGTTGCATATATTATGCTTATGCCTGCACTTCTAGCAGAGGTAAAGCAAATGTCAACAAACTGCTAACTTCTATTAAAATCCTCTAAATATCTCTATTACAGTAGCTCCATCCTACCAATATCATCACAGTTCATCAATCATCAAACTGCACACTAGGATGTCTTGAAATGTGTCCGTCATTTCAAGCACAGAACTGTTTCATGTATACCTTTTTAAAACTAATCTCAACTCATCTCTCCCCTACAGATCGACCCGAAGGTGGCGTTTCCCCGCCGGGCTCAGCCTAAGGTGAGTGCACACTGAAGGGGTTAACGACAAGGAGGAGTAGTGATGATGTCATGTGTCACCCCTCATCACTCAGCCCTGGTTGGTTGGGATTAGAGTCAGGCAAGTGACCAAAGAGGAGCGGCAATCCACTTGTCCAGCCTGACACCGTGACCCCAGCTCCTGACCCCGCCCAACCCCCGACCATCAGCAGCCAACATCTTTACCAACCACACACACTAACGTCCTGGCACACACGCAAATGAATGCCAGCTCACAGCAGTCACCTGCACTCACGCACACCCCTCGAAGCCAGAGTGAAACAGACCTTAAACTGAAGTGAATTAGCTTGAATGCTTTCAGAAACCTCTGAGATTAGCTAAACACCAACAAACACAAAGTCTCTCTATCAGCAGCATCTACCCCCTGCCTAATGTGATTAGAGGTAAACGATGCCTTCTTCTTTCTCTGTGTTGCTAGCTGGTGACCAGGACAAAGAAGATCTTTGTCGGAGGACTGTCAGTCAATACCACCATCGAAGATGTGAAGCATTACTTCGACCAGTTTGGAAAGGTGAGCTTTACACAAATCTGGTCTCTATCTGTAGCTGCCCCAGTCTCTCAGATCCTGTAAGGCGCTGCTTCCCAACCTTTTGTGTCAGACTAAGCACCCCTTCATCAACAAACCCCAACATTATATTCAAAACGTGTTCACATTGAGTTTAAAATGGATAAATAGCATACTTTCTAACTAATAAGCACATAAAGGTGGATTGATGCTGTTCTTATGCTTTAAAAAATCATAATTTAACTGTTTGGGTAAGTTTGTAGGACTGCCACCTGGAGTGTTACACGTGGATGTTTCAATGATTTGTTCATTGCTTTGAGCTTGTTCAATCATTCATCAATTAGCTAACGTTTTCAACTGTTTATTCATTCATATTAGCTAATGTTAACATTTACAGCTATTTTCCTTTTAGCTATCAATCATTTATCAATTAACTGATGATTCCAACTGTTTACTTGTTGCTTTTTAGTCATGTTCAGTTTATCGTTAGCATGTGTTGCCTTTTTAGCTATTTCAATCATTCATAAGCTAATTATTTCAACTGTTTACTCATTGCTTTTGTATCTAGTGTTCACTATTTCAACAATTTTTCAATTGTTTGTCCCTTTGCTAACTTTTTTCAACTGCTATTAGCTATTGTTCACTATTTCCACATTTTCCTTTATCTATTTATTGTCGTAGTTTGTCCAGGAGCTCAGAATTTAAAATGTTTATCTATTACTTTGTAGCTATTAAATTATTATCCACTAGCTAACTATTTCAACTGTTTATTCAAGCTTTTTAAGCTTATGTTTACTATTTAGACCTTTTTTAAATTGTTTGTCCCAAAACTAACTCTTTCAGCTGTTTATCCATGACTAATATTCACTATGTCAACCGTTTTCCTTCTAGCTCTTTCAACCATTCACCCTCACTGTCAGCTATTCCAATCATTGCCAACTATTTCAATGTTTTTAGTTTCCTGTTCAAACAACCCTTTATCACGTTTAGCTAACTTTCATTATCTCTCTATGCTTCTCAGCTCACTTGTTAACAAGTTTACACACTTATTGTGGCTCTTAAAGTGGACTCAATATGTGGTCGTATTTTTTTTTAATATGAAATCGAAATTTCTGTTATCAAATTACTTGAGCTACCCGACAGTCTCTCCACATACCCCCTGGCAACTACAGAAAGTGCCCCCTGGGGTGCAAGTACCCGGGGCTGGAAATCACTGCTTCTAATGGACTCTACCTTTGATAGATTATATTCATTTGTTGGTCATGTCCCTCTGACATCTTTCAGCTTTCGAAAAGCTTGTTTTTCTGCTTTTGGTTTACTCCTTTTCTCCTTTTCATTTGATTCAGGCACAGCAAGAAATTAAAAAAAAGCCTAATTTCAAAGAACAAAAAAAATGTAAGGGAAAGAGAGATGACTAAAAGAGAAAGAAGTAAAAGAAAGGAAATAAAATGGTGTTTGGTCATTGATGGTCTGCTCTGCCAGCTCCAGAATTAGTTAGTTTGTTAGTTTATCTCTTTTGTTAACTGTTTTGCTCTTTTACGATCACATCTTAGTGTTTTTGGCTTCTTCATTTGTCCTGCTCAGCTCCTTTGAATGAAATTTGGTGAAAGGCAAACACATGCTGTGGAGACAGATGAGTGGCCGGGGAGAGGGAGGAAGAAAAAAAAAAAAGCAGAGAGGAGGGGAAGAGAAGAGGGAGATGGCGGGGGACTGAAAGGAAAGAAGCAACCCCCTGTAGAGACAGAGGGAGGGGAGCTCGAAAGGGTTGAAGGGCAGAGAGAAAGAGGAATGTTGATATAGTGAGGAGGAAAAGTGGCTATGAGACGGAAAACACCAATCTGATGGGCCATAAATGTATCAAAGTGTCCATCATGCATGTAACGTTGGGTTACTTTTTAGCTAGCGTGACTTTGGGAGGTTTGGGAGTGTGTTTGAGGAGAGTTCAGCCTCTTCAGTATTAACTAATCAAATGCAGCAGCTGCTCCTGTAACAGCCCCCCTCCACCTTACCCAAAATCACTACCTCAGACACCAACTCCCCTCTCATCCCACATACACACACCCTGCTCCAGTCCCTCTCAGCTTGTTGCCGTGGTGACCTGCTTTCGTCCATTGTCCCGCTGTAATCCAGTGTGTTGTTTTTTTTTGTTTCCTTAAAAAAAATGTGTAAGAAGTGCGCATTTGCATGAATGGAAAGAAGGGTGTGTGTGCGCATAAAAGTGTAACAGTGCTATCGCAGTAGCTGCAATGGGAGGTAAGCTTGCATACATTTGCACAGACTGTAAGACACACGACCAGTTGTCGGTGGTTCTGCTCTTGCTGTAAGCAGGAAAAGAGTCTGAAAATGAACATCGCTTCAGAATGTAGGCCTAATGGATTGGAAGAAATTAACAGCACGAACCTCCTTCTGCCTCGTGTCTGGCCGTGTTTTCTCTCATTTGGCCTCTGACTCATGTTTGGGGTATTACCATATTTCAGGTGCTAGTTCACAATTCGCATAATGTCTTCTAATTCTGGGCCGTGTGGGTCCTGGTCGACCTGGATCACGACGTGTGACCATCCCACACTTTAAGTCATTGTAAGGTGCGTGTTGTGACATGTGTCATGTTGCCTGACTTGTGTTTTATAAAATGGCAGCTCTGTGCCGAATCAGTTCTCTCTGGTGATCGCAGACACTCATATCTAAGACAACACTCCCTCCGCAGGATGAGGGAATATTTGGACTGTTTGGACACGTGAGACCAAAGCTGTATCACGGATAGCTCCAATCCCACAGTGCATTCCTGCTGAGCGGGAGGTATTTCTTGTTTATTATCTGAGCCTGGTTACAAGGTGCAGGTTAGGATGGAGTAGGACTCAGTGTCCTGTTTATTTTCATACTGTGGCACCGCCTCGCAAAGGAAAACACAGAATGCACTATGCATTTTCTGCAACTCTTTGATACGTGCCGTGGTTTATTTTTTTGGAGTATACTTCTGAAGGCACACCTACACAAACTTCATTAGGCCGGGCTGGGATGGCAGCTCAGTTGACATGTCAGGTGTTTTGGACAGAGCCGAGCAGTCAAAGGCATGTGTTAATGTGCGGTTTCCTAACGGGACAAATCTGAGCTCCTGTTGCCGAAAGTCCCCAGGCCAATAACACCACAGCAGCCATGTTTGTATGAGAAATAAGTCTGAATCCTGAGGTGTAGGGCTTGTAATCCCCCTCAACCTGGTGGAGAGTTTAGAAAATCTCCCTTTTTTTGGCTGAATGAAGTGTGGATCAGAGATATGTTTTAACATCTTAAAATCTGCCTCCCTGCTTGCGGGTAGGTGTAGGGTTAGACTCCAAAAATCTTTGTCTGTTCCAACATGTCTAAACACAAGCACATTTGCAGAAAATACAAAGTGTTACCCTTCAGATGAAGCCTCATACTTGCATTTCACCCTTGCAGTTCTTCTGTTATAAGCCTTATCCCCCAATTTTTTTTAAGGATCTTACCTTTCCCTGAGCCCTGCCCAGGCTGATGGGTTTATTAACCTCTTAAGATAGGGGTAAGGTTAGACCTGAAAAACTCTGTTTAGTTTTTGTTGTGTATTAGCCACATGCTAAAAAAGCACATTTATTACCTTTCAAATGAAGCCTCATATATGAATTTTGGCTTTACGGTTCTTCTTTTATAAGCTTGGGCCTGAACTGCTCGGCCTAATCGGGCAGGTTGCTTTTAAGAAGTTAAACTGGTACTCTGGAATGCCGTTAAATAATTTCATAATTAGCATTTCAGTCATACTGTCATTATGTTTAACCCAAAGGAAATCCCTGTTTTCACGCTTTTTATCCTGCTCCTCTGAAGTGTATTCCTGGAAGAACCTTACATAAAACACTAGCATTAAAATCCCTCATCTGAAATCAAGTGAGAGAACAGGTCAGAGAGCAGTAAGCAAAGGAAGGAGTGGATAAGATGAAAAATGCAGCATGGACAGGGCAGACGGGAAAAGTTGGGACTCCACTCACCCATGTGAGCTGGCGATTAGGAGGCTTGACTGAACACTTTGTCTGCTGGCCTGTTTAGAGAGAGATGGCCGGAGAGAGAGAGCGCGAGAGAGAATGAAAGAGGGAGATGTGAGGAGACAGAAGGGGAAAAAAATGTGAATGCCACCTTTCATAATCTCGCAGAAAGTGTAATGGACTTGTCAGCAAACGCTTGTTCCTCAGACAATAGCTGCACGCTTCACTAAAAGCGGGATATTTTTAATGCCGCTCTCGGAAAAAGCCGTGCATGATCACAGCTGACCCTTGTTTCGGCACATCTGAGAATGTCAGAACTTGATGAGAATATGACCTTAACTTTTCTGCACTCTCTGCATGCATGCTGACTAGTTAGCGACTGAGCCGCTGCTAAGCCAATCTCAGACCCCCACAGCTATCCAATCAGATTGTCTTACAGCACCCTGGGCAGTGGACATCGGAGATCGTCTTCTTATTGGTTTTGGCAAGGGCAAGGGGCTGGTGTGCGACCACAGCATAAGCTCGCACACGTGACGGAATATTTCTTAAGTCAGCACGCCATTGTTTTATAAAGGAAGACTATAAGATGAGCCACATTTTTACAGCATATTATGTTGTTCTAGACTTCAAAAATGGGGCTCAGAAGCTCCTGGGACCGGCACCGGTCATCTCTTCCAGAATAGATGCTGCTAATGCTAACAGGAGGGCTAGCTGTGCGTGTAACTCTACTCTTATGATAACATGTTGGCTTGCAGCTGTCTACTTACTGTCCTGTTCCCTGGCTCTCTGCTGTGTCATTGAGTTTGGACGACCGGAAGGGTGGAAGGCATGAGGGGAGAGGAGGAGCAGGAGGAGGAGGAGGAGGAGGAGGTGGGGGGTAAAATCTGAATGAAGGACAGAGAGAGGAGGGGGTGCTCTGTGTGTGTGTCCGAAATATATGTTAACAAGGATGAGAGTTAAAAGGGTCAGGGAGGTTGTGGAACCTTGACACTCCACGTATTCATCATATGGCGAGGAAAAGCGCACAAAGCTTCCCCTCACACAGGCGTACCCTCGACCAGGAGACTGGGATGAGTTTTACATCTGAAGTAAAGGTTAGAAATCGGATGGCCTGGTCATCCAGAGGCCTCTGCCACTCATGTTACACTGGTTTGAGTTTCAGTGCTTGCTGCCTAATCAAAATAGCCATGTAGTCATACTCCACATGTGTCTCCATGTGATGTAGAAAGATCTGTGTTGCAGATTTTTCTGAATGTTGTCGCACTACTTTTTTTCCCCCTCCCGCTTGATGACGGAAAACACAAAGGTCATTTCCACAGTGATCCCAGGCCTTGGCTTCTCTCTCTCTCTCTCTCTCTCTCTCTCTCTCTCTCGCTCCTCATGGCGTCAGAGCTCGAGCAGAAGCTGCTAACTTTCCTGCCAGTGAAGGACAAGTGAGGGAGGGAGAGAGGAGAGGGTGAAAGGGGGGAGGAGGAGGAGGAATATGAATAGAGCAGTGGAGTTGGTGCAAAAAGGAAAGTGGAGGGAGAATGAAAAGAGAGCGTGTTGACAAAGACCCCAGTTCACTTTGTTCTTCACTCTCTGATCCAAAATGTTCATCTATCCTCCATCCAAACTTCACCTTCTATCTTGTTTTTTTATCACCCCCATTATTCATCCCCTTTTTCTCGTTTTCTGTCACATGCTTTCTCTCCCTTCCTTCTTCCTCTCTTCCCGTCCATTCTATTCATTGAAATTAGTTGGGAATGAAGGGGAGGGGGCTCGTTCTTCTAATTGAAATTCTTTACAGGGTCTCCATGGGAATAGTAAACTTTGTGGAGAGGGAAAGAAAGACAGCGAGGGTGAACGAATGAAAGGGAGGAAAAAAAGATAGAGAGCAGGACAGAGTTTGTGAGAACTCAGGAGAAAGACAGAGCAGAGAATGGGAAGGAATTTCCTCCGCCGCCTCGCAAACGGGGAACATTCTCTTCTTTTTCACCTTGATAGATTGCATTTCATTTTATTTTTATACAGCGTCCCTCCCTCATTTCCCCGTCGCTCTCTTCCTTTCTCTCCCTCTCATTCTTTCTTTTTTCTTTTCTCCTTTGTCACCTGTCACCCCTCCCTCTCTCCCCTCCACCCTCTCCATCTGTTTTCCCCTCTTACTCCAATGCTAAAGAGGGACAATGGCACCCCATGCTGTGTAATGATGTGTGTGTGTGTGTGTGTGTTAATATGTCGAAGCTCATCTATTCTTTGCTTTGTTCTCACAGGTCGATGATGCCATGCTTATGTTTGACAAAACAACCAACAGACACAGAGGTACGTATGCAGAGTTATGATACACACATTATGTTAATAAGTGTCGACACACTAAAGTGGGGACGCCTGCAAACACATCCTCAGAAATGAAAGGAGGAACAGCGTGATGGAGTCGCAGGGTGAACGTACACGAGAAATTTCTTCTTTAATGAAATGAAAAGAATGTGATTTATCTCTGTACGCTCTCAACGAGTGAGAAGAGAAGCCACACTGGGGGTCCTGATACAGGGTCAGGACGGTTACAGGCCAGGATGTAACTTAATGAGACAAGTGAGGAAAGAGGGAGAGAAGGGAAAGAGGAGGATGGAGTAAGAGCAATTGGGTGTGATAATTGGTAGAAGGCAGTAAATCTGGGCTCAGTTTTTAGAGGACCACGCCCCAGCCCCGCTCGTCCTGATGCCAGCAGCTTGATTGACAGGCCAGTCACGCCAGGCCTGTTCTGATGCTGTTTGTCTCTTGTGTTGGAAAAGGCTGTGGATAGTCTCATTATTTATTGGGAAATTTAAAATTTACTCTTCCACTTTGTAGAAAACAGTATTATTGCTTTATCACAGACTACAGGATATAGAGAACACCAACAATCTGAGAGTATTTGTGTTGTCAGGTGTTGGAATAAGTCTGTGTGTGTGTGTGTGTGTGTCTTCCAGGCTTTGGCTTTGTCACCTTTGAGAATGAAGACGTGGTGGAGAAAGTGTGCGAGATCCACTTCCACGAGATCAACAACAAAATGGTACGCATGTCAGCAGCAACATATTTCACACACGTTTAAAGTCACCTAATGAAAAAATCCACAGCACATCAGGGGTCGTACCAGTGCTGGAAATCCTTGAAAACACTTGAATTTGTAATGTAGTGTTTGCACGCTTTGAAAAGTGCAGAAAAGTGATAAAGTGCTTGAAACGGCTTGAAATCGTAATTGCATTACTTTCATTAAAAATCCCTATTTGACTGAAACGTTCGCTTTTTTTTCAGATGAAGAAGTGAAATAAGTCAGAGAGAGTGAGAGCCCTAATTGCTTTTGCCTTTTACACAAAACGAAGACGACTCTTTTTTTTGCTCGAGCCTCGCTGCCGCTTTGCAAATGTGAGATCTGTCAGTGTTTTCTGATGTGTGCCCTCTGATGAACAGTGGGAGGCTAACAGGCAGTAACATGCCAGGAGGTTACCGTCTCAATAAGCGCCTGCTTGATAACTACAAATCAAATCATGCTTAGAAAGAGGACCAAATCCTAACACTAGTTTCTTCCTGTAACTGAAAATGTAGCAAACGTGAGACCAATGCAAAGCCTGTATGATTGACCTGTATGTGGATCATAGCCTCAGAGTCTATTCAGGTGTAGCCTTCTACAAATCTCTGTTTTGGTTAGTCTATTACATTAGGCTCAGAAAATCACAGGCAATATTATTAAAAAATACATGAAATTAAATATAGATTCATCTTTAAGTTACTGACCCACTCAATATAATGCATTCCAGTAAGACAACTACAGTCTTAAACAAATTCATTAGCACCATTTTGGCATTATAACCTGTACTTTATAAAGTGGCCACTGGGTGAACTATGTGTGTACTGTATATAAATATGTAACAAACCAGCTTTATGGTGCTGGAAAAGCTTGAAAAGTTCTTGAATAGGCTTTGGAACAGGAACCCTGATACATGCTTGGTTTATATCATATAAAGTTAACTAATATTTTCTCAGCAATGAAAGATTTGTTTTGGCTGCTTATAGTTTTCTGCCGGTTATGCTTGTGTCGTTGTGTCTTTACTGCAGTATATTTTACTGAACTAGTTAATGAACATCCGTCTCCTCTGCTTTAGGTGGAGTGTAAGAAAGCTCAGCCCAAGGAGGTGATGACGCCGACAGGCTCAGCCAGAGGCCGCTCCAGAGTCATGCCCTATGGGATGGACGCCTTCATGCTGGGCATTGGCATGCTGGGTAAGATCCTAAATCAAATATGCCCAAAGCAAATACACTATAGTCTCCTTAAAGATTGGAGTAGATGCTGTAGGCGTAAGTAGCAGGTGTTGTGGTTAGGAGCACACTGAGTTTATCATATATATCTTTATGTAATGTCATAATTAGTAATAGTTTACATTAAAGGGCACTTTCACACATAGGATTGAAGAGTCTGATGAATTGCCAGAACAAAAAAATATAATGTTTAATTGTTTTTAGTTGAAACCAGCCTGTTTACAGCTGTGTTTACCAAACATTCTACATATAACAGTATTTTCAACATGACAAAGCTTTGCTGCACGTCTTAGCCCAGACCAGTTTAATGCTCTTTATCTTTCTGCTGCAATATAAAAAGATGTCTTCTGTGGCTCCTCGCATATAATATTTCTTGATTTCAGCCATTAGATGTTAAGAATAAAGAAATCCAGATCACTGGATTGGCATTTTAATTTGGCTGATAATAATCTCTGAGCTGATTCTCTCATCCTCAGTGAATATAACTATGATGTATGATGTGAAAATTTAGAGGTCACAGACTGAAGGGCGATAGAGCTCTACACACTGGAGTGAAATATGGTTTGAAAGCTTCCTCATTGAGAAAAACAAACCGGGAGCTACAGTACCAGAGTCATTTGTGGTAGTTTGATGCCCTCTACTGGACGGTTTGCACTGAACTGACTGTGTGGATTTCCTCTCTGGTGACCCCAAACCTGACAGAAATCCAGTAAAAAAATCTATAATGATAATAGCGACGCTTTAATTACCATAAGTCCTCTGGGAGATGACTTGATGTAGAGCTTTGCTGTTAAAATTGAATTAAAGTAATACCCCTAAAAGTCAATAGTGGTAGCCTTTGGTCATTTTTAACATTTATTTGAGGATTTAACAATGGTTATGCGACATCACGTTTTACATATAGAGGGAAATAGCTAATAGGCGACCTGTTAACTAAGAGCATGTGCAGCAGTTGAACAAACAAAATAAATGACTGAAAAAAATGAAAATCCTATTACTAGTAGTTATGTAAGCTTATATATGTGGGTTACGATTTCATAAATTGTGTGTCTTCATGTTTTTATTCAGCCAAGTTTACTAAACGCCCTTTTTCTAACAGGCTACCCAGGTTTCCAGACTACTACCTACACCAGCCGCAGTTACTCTGGAATTGCTCCTGGTTACACTTATCAATTCCCAGGTAAGTCCAAATACATCTAACACTTCATAAACACTCTATATGTCTTCATACAGGGAAAGACGCAGGTTTAAAGTCCGCCTCCATGCAAAAATATGTTTTACTTTCACCGTACTTTGTTTGTATTGTTCAAAAATTGTTCAAAAATTGATACTAGAGAGGTATTTTAACTGTAATCACACTACTGAAATGGGAGTTGACACAGGTTCAAAAGCCAATCATGAGCCCTGAAAGCAACCTGAAGCTTTCAGTGCAGAGCAGATTTGTCAGTACAGAGGGTGAAAACACAGCACTACATCCTAGCAAGCTGCCAGTAACAAGCTAAAAGATGCTAACGACACTTCCTCACCGACTCGCTGATGAAAAAAGACCAGACGCAACATCTGCACACCTCTGCAGTCCAGCCCTCACTGCTCTTTCAGTAGTTAACATAGTGCGAGCAGCTGTGTTGGAACATTTTCAATGAGGGAGAAAAAGTAGATGTTCTTGCAGCGACTCCAGAGTTTATTTCCTTTTTAATAATCATAGCAGAGTATTTTTATATACTGTCTGGAGGGGAACTTTAATGGATCCAGGCTATAGTGTGGAGTTGATTCAGCTGTGAAGTACTGGGGTCATGAGATATGTACGAACTCTAACACGCACACAAACACAAACACACACACGCATTCACACATTGTTCCTGTCTGTCTCTCTCCAAAAAACCTCCTTCCCTGAAATAATTTCTTACATCTCAACCCTCAGATGTCCATGATTTGCCTGTTTCTCCTTATGTGATTCTGTGTTTATTTGATCTACTTATGTAACCTCCTCGCCCCTCCTTTCCTTTGCTCCTACCTTCCTGTCTGTCCTCACAGTGCTTGTACGTCCATGTTAGCGACTCTGCTGTGGCTTCATGTCTCTGTGAGTTTGTGACTTTGTAGTGTGGCCAGAGGATGGTGACTGTATTTACAAAGCTCTCTCTCTCTCTCTCTGTCTCTCTCTCTCTGTCTCTCTGTCTCGACCTTCTCCGTTTCTAGAATTCCATTTAGAGCGGACCCCCCTCCTGACATCATCCCACCCCCCTGAGCTGGCAGGTCAGTGGCTCCTCATTCCTCCAAGGGCCTCGAGAGAGAGAGAAAACTGTTTAGCTGCAGAAAGTCAAATGAAACTACTGACACGAAGGGAAAATCCCTGACTATTCTGACTATTCCGTTAATGACAAAAGTCAGGCTGTTTACAAGAATAATTAATTATTTAACTCAGGTAATAAAATAGACAAAAAATTGCAACAATTTTCTTAACTTCCTGCAGCTATTCCAGTCAAATGTTGTTTTTTAGCTGTTGGTGAAAAAGCCTGTTTAGAGACGTTTGTGCGATCCTCTGACTCTACAATATTCCTTTTACTTAGAATAAAGTTTCTGTGTGTGAATCCCAGGCTGTATTCACAAAGTGGCATATCCTAGATCTCTGTTAAGAGCTATTTATTAAATTTTCTGATTAAAATAACACTTAGTTGAATTAAAAGAGAAATGGAATACAAAAAAATACATCAAATGTATTAAATAAATTACATCGTAAATACAAGTTCGAATTAAATAAAGTTCAAGTTAAAATAAATTAAAAATAAATAAGTAGAATGGACTGAAATGAAAAGATTGCCTTAAATGAAAGTTAAAGCATTTAAGCAGGTTTTAATGACTCAGGGGTCCTCAAGACTGCCTCCAACTTCTCTGTTTTTTTAGGATTTTTCTAATTCATTCTTTTTTTTCTAATTCTGCTGGTTAGAAACTAATTTAGCCTCAGGATGTTTGGTGAATACAGCCTTTGCATCTACAACTACCTCCTGCAGCATCGCCTTCATGCTGCCATCTAGTGGCTCTGAGTTGAACTTGACTGATCGTCGTCCTTGTTTTTATCATGAGCATCATTCTGCTCCTTATTTAAAAAGCCTGAAGTCTGATTTTATTGGATGTCATGTGCTGTTGTTTTTTGGTGATTTTTGCCCTTTTTCACTGGCTGGATTGAGATCAGGCGGCAGATGTTTGCGCAGATGTGAAGTGAACCGACACTGAGCTGTAGATTGTGACTCATGATCTGACATGAGAGCGATCCATAATTACAATGCAAAAAAATCTGCTCTGTTTGCTCCCCTCAGCCATCCCCCTGACTGCATATGGACCAATGGCAGCAGCCGCAGCAGCAGCAGTAGTTAGAGGTATGTGTGCGTGTGAAACATGCCGAGACAAAGACTGTGTGTACTATTGCATATACATGCCTTCGGTAGAATGTGAGTAAAATGTCCTGCTTGGACAAATAAAAGAGTATTTTTAGACGTGTGTGTGTGTGTGTGTTGAAGCCTGACTTGTCTCCTCTGTCTCTCAGGCTCCACCCCTTCACGCACAGCTGGTTTCCTGGGCACCAGCAGCCCTGGACCAATGGCTGACCTGTATGCTGCAGCCAACCAGGACTCAGGAGTCAGCAGCTACATCAGCGCCGCTAGCCCCGCCCCCAGCACAGGGTTTGGCCACGGTCTAGGGGTAGGTCACATGCCCTCCCCCGACACGCACACACACACTTCACCACATGCATGGATGCACGTATTATCCACAAATCTAATAGAAAGTGTGTGCGCTCCCTCTGTCTGCGTATCCCCAGGGTCCTCTGATTGCTACTGCGTTCACTAATGGCTACCACTGAGAAGACTCAGGTCACTGAAGATGGGAGGGCCTCTCTTCTGCTGATGAGCCAATCAAAATGCTGGCTGCCCTCTGAAGGCACAACCTGATTGGCTGGCCACAGGCTTATACCAGGCTCTCCTGGCTCCCTGTGGCTCCACCCACCGACTGAATATCTTTTTAAAAATCCTGAACTCTGTTTTGCTGTACTAATCTCACTTCAACATAACGTCCCCCGTCTCTCCTCTTTTGTCCTCATGTAGTGTAATAACTAGACT
>CAFUXE010000279.1:402931-430362 GCA_903364295.1 Serranus cabrilla | reverse complement strand
AAAAAAACTGCAAAAAAAAAAAGGAGAAGAAAACTCTGAGGAAACGTTTGTCATCTTTGACAAAGTCACAGAGGACTATTTTAAGTTTTTTTTATTATTATTTTATTTCAATGTGATATGTCATTTCATTATGAAATCCTTCAAAGCCGTTACTGATGTGAACAGAGAAAGAAAAAGCCGTGCGAGATGGGTCTGAAAAAAAACATTTTTAACAAAGGAAGAACAAAATCCAACAAAGTCCTCTTTTTAACTCCAGCATCACGGAAACATGAAAAAAAAAAAAACCTAAAATGTATATTTTGGTAGTCTTTAAAAAACAAAACCTTTGTAATATTGTTATTAATATTGACATAATAATGATAATCTGTAAGGTATTTTATTCTGTAATTAGTTTTAAAGCAATGTTTTTATGTCTTCCTGTAAGATATTGTACATAGACGTCGGGGTGAGGGGGGCGGCGGGGTTACTGAACCGGCTCGCATGCCATTGGTTGGTTTGGAAAGGGTTAACAGCTATTTGATTGGCTGTCATCTACTACTATGTGTGGTCATCTCACTACTTTTTATCAGTATGCATATGGTATATGTGTACGTTGTTGGCCAGTTTGCTCCGTTGATGCTTCAGCACAGCGATGTCATCGATAGCTGTTGAGCTAAAACTTCCAGGAGTTTCTCTGGCACGTTCGTTCAGTTAGATAACAGTTTTTGTCACAAACTCATCACTTCGTTTGCTTCTTGAAAAAGCAACTTTACAATAATTCTCACACCATGATGAACCAGATTTCTTGCATCTTCATAATAACTTCTGAATACGATGACGGATCACGGAAGAATCACAACCTTAAACAGGAGAAAAATCAGGGGTTCACGGGATCGGGGGTTGACTTGACTTCCTCTTTTTTGAAAATATTATATATATATTTTTGCGCGATTCACTTCTTAATGTCTTTTATTTTTGTTGTTTTCTTTTTTTTTTTAATAAAAATTCTTTTATGCGGTGTTCTCTCACCGTGAAAACAAATGAAGGACATTCTCAGAGAAGCAATTGTAAACATCACAATCATGTTCTGTCCTCTTATCGCTATTTGAAGGTGCATGTGATTGCGTCTGAGTGTGTGTGAGTGAGTGTTTGTGCGCATACATCAAGGTGTAATATGGAACTACTTTTGGCAACGAAGGAGCATTTCGATTGCCTTTTTGTTTTGGTACTGAAAAAAAAAAAAGATCACCCTGTTCCATTGTGGCTCATCTGCTCCTCTCCCTCGCCTCCCTCCCATTTCATATTTAGGTTTAATGAATTTGTGCTCCTCTGGAACAACAGATTATTGTTTATTATGATACAGTTGCTGCTCCGTGTAGTGGTGAACAGAGGGGGTCTTGGGCAGGGAACCAGAAATGGAACAGGGTCTCGCTCCCGGTCGGCTCTGATACAGGACCTCAGTACAGACAACGCTGGCTGGCAGGAAAAGTCAAAAAGCTGGAACAAACTCAGCGTTTGCAAAAACAAGCCGGCTGTTTGTTCAGCTTTCTTGCTGCAGCCTGTTTGATGTTCAGCACAGCAGAAAACTTCCTGACCAGCCAGCAGCTCCTCTGTCAGACCGCCTGGGACACGACATAAAACTACTGCTGGACACCAACACTGTAACTTTTTAACTTACAATAAAGCAATAAGTTATTTTTTACCTTACAAATGAAAATAGTACTATTATTGGTAATAGCAGACGACGTGTGGATAATTCTGCGGCATTAAGACTTATTTTCAGAAAAAAAAAGAAACTATATTTTTCTGTTTTGAGATCTTGTTCCCCTTGTATATTGATTTTAATGATGTCTTTTATTGTGTTGATGTAAGGAAAAGGGCCAATGCTTTGAATGGAGCTTGTAGCTCGACATGAGCTCAGTTAAAGTAAAAGATTTGGGCAGTCCCCCGCCAAGCTTTACAGCAATGCTTTTCTTTTTTTCTTTGTTTTATTTTTCTGATAATTTCAATTTTAAAATCCTAATAAATTATTCTAAAGCGTTTGCTGTGACTGTTTTTTTTAAATTATTATACAGTTAACTACATGCAGGAACACGGATGACACACAAGTTGACCAGCAATGTTCGGCAATCCTAGTTTCTCTAAATGAACATTTCATAATTTAGTGATGGCGAGTGAAAGTATTCAAAAAGACTTCTGTCTCCTGGCAGATTTGACCTGTGGATTCAGTGTTCTCACATCAAAAGTGGAACACACATTTTCTAGTGAATTTATTTTGGAATTTTTGACACATGTTCAATGGGAATCTGGCATTCAAGGATAGCTGTAGTTAAGGCTTCAACATTAAAATATAAAAGTGAATTGTTTTTGTTTCAGGACTAAAATTCTTAAAACCTCTAAAGCAAGTGATTGGTCATAAAAAGTAATAATCAACACCAGTTATCATCAGGATTTATATACAAACAAAAACTGGCCATTGGACTTATTTAGGATGCTATAATTATTTCAAAATAACCTAAGTGGAGTGGCCTTAAAACACTTGTGATATTTAAGTCATGTGCTTTCTGCCTAACCTTGTCCCCTCCTGACCCCCTGCTGCACCGCTGACAGCTTTAATAGCTTTTTTCATGGCTTACATGCCTCTGATGCCTCCGCCTTGAAGATCAGAGAAGCGCACATTAAGGCTTCAGGACAAAACGGAAACAATTACAGTTAGATTCCTGCTGGGTGTCTCGTCTACATGTTCAGTGACATTAATCCTCAAAAAAGATCTGATCTGATCAGTTTTAACCAAGTCGTTTTTGTGCCTAACACAAACCATCCTTAACACAGGGCTGTAACATTAATATTTATTAAGAGGCATGTTGGTTGTAACAGGGCTCCAGTGTTCATTTCAGACTATTGTGCCCATAAATCTATACTTGGACCAATTAAATTCTGTAACAGCAATGGAAAACAGATTTTGAACGTGAAACTGCTGTGCTAAGTGTTTTTACCAGTTTAAATCATCAGATATGTTTGAAACATCCGTTAAAATTCAGTCTAAAAAATGAGGTTCCTGATTAAAACCTCCAAACCAATAGAAGCTGACTACTGGTGACTGTAAACTCCATCTTTTGTTATCGTTGTGTGACCTCTATTCCAGTGACCCCTAGTGGCACAAAATTACTTATTCAGCATATAAACTTATGGACAAATAAATGTATCCAAACATCGAAAATGCGTGCGCAAAAAGAACACTGTGACTGCGAAGAAAACTAGCTAGAAAAAACAACTTTCTGTTTCTTCTTTACTTTTGAAATTCTGTCTCAATATTATAACAACTTGTCACTCAGGGATAGGCAAGTATAAAAAGAAATATATGTCACTGCGTAAAATAATAATGTAATGCATATGTGTAAAAAACATGTATTTTTGGTTTTGGCAGCCAACCGCACAACACTACATATTCAAGTTTCCTCGTGTATTTAAACCGACTTTTGATTCCTTCTGCAACATGCATGCAAAACCGTGTGTGACGCTGGACTAACTTGTTCTGATAAGGGCTCTATAGGATCTTCCTCTCCCTATAATATAACTGAGGTATTTTGTGTAAAGATAAAAAGTTAAATGAGAGAACAGTTACAATGTCATGAAATTGAAGAGGCAGTAAATGTGCACTGTGACAGGCCCAGAGAGCTACATGCTGCCTCTGGTCCCTGTATAGTGTAAATGTACTGTGTTAACAACATTCATAGACGATACATGGGACTGAACCGCTGACAGGGATCATTTTCATGTATCAGCACGCTGTGTGTTTGTGTGAGGTGCCAGCTGTGGTAAACAGAGTCTGGTCCCTCACACTTGGTGTCAGGGAAGTGTCCTGGATGAAGGCCAGCAGGGTTAGTGATCTTCTCCCACCTCTCTCCTGCTCCCTCTCTCCCCACAAACCTCATTTTTTTCTCCGCTTTGAAATCGGGCTACAACCACCACTCAACACGTCAGACTCATCAACAGGACTTGTGAACTTCTGACTTGAAACATTTCTAGTTAAAAGTTGGACTTCAGCTCGTCAAGTTGGATTTCTGGGCTTTTAGATTCTGTTTATTTGCAGCTTGTTTGTAACATTTCACCCGTTCTAATCTGGGTGTTTTCACTCCGCTGACTGTGTCATTTCTGTCAGGTACAATGTCTCTTGGAGTGCTTCATACACAGGATAAAAAATCCCTGAGTGGGAGTGTATTTTTCGACCGTGGTTCATTAGAGGAACAGGAACCTCCACCTCCACTCCACAACTACCTTTGTTTGACTATTTTCACCTGCTTCTGTCCTGCGTACCCCGTCAACATAGTGGCTCTAGTCTTCTCTATCATGGTAAGCCAGTTATTTCCTTAAAATATATATCATCTTACAGTATGCAGATGTACAGCTGTGTATCATTAAGGATAAATGTTTCAGAGAGAGTATAAATGTGTTCTCATTTCTGGATGTTTAATGTGTTAGGATGTGTTGAGTCACACACACCTGTTCTGCCCATCAAACAAACCTCCTCAATCATCCATTTTGGAAAATGAAACTAAATTTCCATGATGATACAAACATTCAGTTAGCGGCCAATCTACCAACGAGACTGTTAACACTTTATTATGTTTCCAGAGTATCTGCCGGCCTGCTGAGTGTTGCATTACCGGTGTTTTAGAGTGTACAATTTAGCCATTGAACTATGTGACCAGGTGTGAGGAAGCTTTAAAGTCTTCAAAATGCAGTTAAAGTAATTATCAAAAACATCCTACACTAAAGGTATTTATCTGCTCTATTTATTCCTGGGACTGATTCCTTGTTTTTTGCATCCAGTGTTTAACGTGTAACTGATTTCTTCCTCTCAGTCTAGGAACAGCTACGATCGCGGGGACTACGATGGGTCGAGGCGGCTGGGCAGGAACGCTCTCTATGTCGCCATTGCCTCCATCATCATCGGACTTCTCATCATCGCCATCACCTGCGCCGTTCACTTTACCGCTGTAAGACACTGTAGCTATTCTGTGACATTGCCATGTGGTTATTTTATCTACAAAACTAAGTGTTCCCTGTGGACCTGTAATCTGAAAGATGTTCTGTGATATTAAAGACGTTTAATGAACTTCTGTTTGTGTTCCAGATGGAATTTTAGTGGAGAGAAGTAGCAGAGGAGGAGTAAGACGGTTGAGCAGAAACTGTGGATGATGGTGTCTGGATGGGCTCAGGTACCATCTGTCAAAGAAAGGACAATGTCTCGCATCATATTTACTTCAATCTTTACATCACTTCCTCTTGTGTTTACTATTCTTTTTATGGAGAAGCGAGGATTATAAAATACGTTGAATGTGTTCATTTCAGTGATTAACGTCCGTGATGTTTTGAACTAAAAAGGCAGCTTTGTACAAATGTTTAGTGAATCCATGGTGCACAGCAGTTAGGCTGTGACCCCAGTGTAAGAAAAGCATATTTTCACTGTTGGTGCACTGTACGTTTTTTGCTCAGAAAACATCACCTAGAAGAAGACTATAACTTAATCACAGTCAATTTTTTAAAAATCCATAATAACAAATTCTGTCAATATGATATTCCAATATAAAAAGAAACCACTGTTATTTCCGCCAATACTCTGATGTTCTTAAGCTTTATTTATTACACTATATTAAGTAATGCCATTGTTATTTTGTGCTACAGCATTTATATTCATTGTTAATACAGTCTGTCATTGGTAACATTAATAAAATAACTTTGGTATGTACAGTGCAACTTGGGATTTTAGTTTTATTGCTCTTTAACAATTACAGCGAACTCATTATTACTGTATAAACAAACCTTCCTTTACTTTATTTTGCCCTGTGATTCCTGTTTTGCTGTAAAAGGGAAAAGCAACACTTAATATACACTATAGCACTAATATTAGTGCAGCCTGAATGTGAAAAATGACTGTGCTTAGAAAGAATGTATAGATGTGCACATAAAATAAATGTTAAGTTATTAACTATTTGGTACAGAAGTGTTGCTGGTATGACCAGATGTATATACAGATGCATTTCCTTATGTTAGATATTCCTCTTGCTGGCTTTGTTAACTCTTCTCCGCTTGTGCTTCTGTTATAGGTTTTAGAATTTAACCTGCCTTCACCCACCTAGGAATAAAAATTTTAAATTTTAGCATTACACAAGCTACGCTGCATCCAGCTGGCAGAACTGAGCAAATGTCTCTGCTTCAGACACACTTTGAGTTCATACTCCCCATTTGAATGTTTTTGCATCTATTTTCAGTAACAACTGCAGTTATGGAATGATTTTTCACTACTAACGCTAGCATTAGCAACGGTTCCTCCTCAGGTAGTTCGGCAAGCAGCCTGTATTTTATGTCATCATCTACAAAGCAGCCTCCGATTGGTCGTTTACGTTGTAAACTATGATCTCTGATTGGCCCGGGTACATCTCCATTTCTTGAAATGAGGTGGAATTGGTGAAATGATTATCACGTACAACCAACAGAAATGTTGAGATCAGGTTTTACCAGGCTCACATGGTCCCTGACTTGAAGTGGTGGCGGATGCACAGCAAAAGTTACTAAGTATCACTTCAAAGTTTGAAAAATAATAGTGATGTCACATCATAATTGGATATATTGCTTAAGATATCAGGTTCCTAACAAAGGAGTTTGCTGGGGGAACTTGGGACTGTGGTTTTTAAAGATGTGGGCATTTACAAGACAGCAAGGGTCTAATGAGAGAGGCTACTGTAGTGGTTTTGGCCCATGTTGGTGTCAGCAGGGAATATCTCCCATGTTTGATAAATGTCATCCTCTCAAAGACAGAATTAGGCTCTTCTGTCATGTTATCTGACTGGCGCCACACTGTTTCCTGTGTGTACTAACAAGCCATGACACGGCTCTAGACGTCGCTAAATTTGGCATTAAAGCTATCAAATAAAAGTAAACACAAACCAAAAGATCATATTCCCTGTCTTTGAGACTGCCTACCCTCACACTCTACCCCTCCTCTTAACATTTAAATTATGTTTTTAATTAGGATTTTTCTTTTAATTGTTTACAGAAACAGACTTCGGACTATTTGAAATATTTTTTTTTCACCCGAGTTAACTTGAAAACCTCCTTTGAACCTTTAAGTACATCCTGCCCTGCTGGGAAATTTCCTTGTAGTTTGATATGTCACAGTATATCCCCAACTAAATATAGAAGATTTCCCATCTGTGTTGCAGGTTGTCCAGCAAGTCATGTAGTCAAGCAGAACTGACCCTGATGGGAGCGAGCTGAAACATATGAAAAGTGTCATAAAAAGGTGGGAGGGAATAAAGTGATGATTCAGATGGACTCAAGCAGAAAGGTCCTGATCTTTGTGTCCAATTCAATCCTGTCTCTGTGTTTTATAACAGTTCAGGCTGTGTTCATGCATTACTCCACAGCTCTCCGTGGGGCAACAATGACCTTCACGGACAGACAAATGACCTCCCACAAACTGCCAACAAAATAATGTATAAATGTGCTGTTTTAATTTGCAGTATGCACCTTTCCCATCAAACCAGTCTTTGGTATGCAGGTGTTATTCAAAGCAGCGCCTCTGATGTATTTGGCCGGCTGCCAGGTCTCAGCAGTTATTCTAATGCATTTGGACAAATCAGTTTTGGCAGTAATCTTGTACTATTATCTCCCATTACTTGAGAGAGAAATGCAGCGTGTTTGTAGTGCCACCTCTTTGATGTCACACCAAAGGAAAACTCCAGAGAACACGATGAAAAATGAAATAAGTGCAGGGATTAGGCGGCTTGAAAGCCCTTCGTAAGATTATCTAGGGATCAAGGTAGACTTTGTGACAGGAAACTGATTACCTTACGATATAATGAAGCTCCTTTGTATTTGAAAATCCACAGAAACTAAATTAATTAATCTAGTTTTCATTTCATTTTTCATGCTACATTAAAGCGATTCTGATTTCTAGCTTTGTGAGTCAGCTGCGCTTTTCTTCTCGAACCAGAATAATGAATTGTATTCTTTCCCAGCTTGCATTCACAGCATCAGCTCACCTGGAGCTGTGCTGTTGTGTTTGCTAGCTGCACTATAGCCAATACATTTGCAGAGCACTTCATGACTCACATGAAGTGCTCATAAATAGGCCACTCAAAGCAGCTGCTTCCATTAGCACAAGATAGAGCCTCAGTGCGCACATATCCCATGACACATTCCTCCCAGGGAGCAGCAGTTTGATCCAGTTTGAATACATGAAAGAGGATAACTGTGGGAATGATGCAGAGCAGGCAGGGAAACACAAACATGCATTTAGCTACCTGATAAGTCACCAAACTAAACGTTAACATTTAATACAGATTTTTCTCACTGCGTTAATTTATTTCAGGGGAGTTTTCTTTTTTCCTTCCTAATTCCACATTTATTGCAAGCCAGAAATAAAGAGTTATTGTTTGAAAATAAAAAAAACTATTTATTTAATAGTTATTAATTTACTTAATTGATTTAAATTACGTTCCTATCACCTGCTAGAATTGCTATGGCAAATATGTTTGCAAATATTGCCCATTGACACATCCAGCAGATACAGAGCAGTATTATTTATTTTGGATCATATTTGTGATCGCCAATAAGTCAAACTTTGACTACTTTTAGCTCTGTTTTTGCTCTCCTCCTAAAAGAGATATTTGGCTGTTTAACTGCCAGAAGCACCACTATCTACATCAGCTAGCTAGCAAGTGTGTATGTTTTTTGTTTGGTGCTGGGCAGGTAGAACAAGTGGGTATTTTGCAACCTGTCTCTGGTGCTGCTGAGGTTAAAAAATCAGTGAGCTAAAAGACGCTAAAACGCTCTGTAGAGCTGAGGGGAAATGCTTTGGGGTTGGGTCACAATTGCCATTCACATGCAGAGTATTGTGTTAGCGGCAATATGGTCATTAGAGTTATATTCTGTTGTGACATTTATGTTTATATTTGGGGACAAATCAGTGCTGACACTGTTTGTTGTTGTTGATAAAGTGGGACAGTGAATATCTTTGACAGTCATTTGACAAACTGTCATCATGTGTTTGTAGCTGCTGTTGAGATGCTTTTCACTTTGTTCATAAATGTGTTAACACAGTATTATGACACCCACGTCTACACTGGTGTAGCTTATGTCGACCCATATCTTTGTTCCCTTGCTGCGATGCCCACTACGCTAACAGCAGTTTAGCTGGATGGTTGTCAGGAGAGATCTGATTATTGTGTCATGCTATGCAAAAGAATATTAATATTAAGTGTCTTATACACAGACAACCGGACACTGTCCAGAGGTATTAAAGCACACACAGCATGATAAGTAATTATTTTAGTTCTTTAAGTCAAAACCTTTTATTTCAACAAATCTTTCTCAGTTTCCAACATGGTCCAGAATTCATTAAAAAGGGGGCAGTTTGTATGCTTTGTGTAAAGCCCACATGCTGAGCAGCCAGAAAGCTTCCTACCTATCACTGCATCGCTAATTAAATGAGGAAATAATCATGGAAAAGCTTCATTGAGATACAAGTTATACTTTCAGTGTATTTGGTATTTACATAAGGAACTAGATGCACTATTGGTATACCAATTCTATTCATTTTCTTTTTTAATTGGCTAGTTTACCTTTACCTTAATTATTTTTTTGCCTTAAATATTACAAAATAACTGTTCATCCTGTTCTACATTTAGAAATCACTCGATCACAGAGTGACCTGTAGGAAATGTCAGTTTCTGACCAGCAATGACCTTGAAAACACATGTGGGAGAAAAATCAAACTGGGTCCTGACCGCAGTACACAAAGTATGGATGATTCATCTTGTAGTTGATACACAATATAACACAGAGTGTATTATATCATACACTTTAATATTGATGTGAGTATAATCTGAGTGGCTGTGCTGATGAGATGGACCTGTATTCCTGCTGCTGCTAAACTCTACAGCGAGGCTGAAAGTGAGCACACCGTTCACACAGTGTACACAACAGTGAAACTTGACTGGATTAAAATCCGCTGTTCTTCATTTCCTTCCTGAAACATCATGCTTATTACCTTTACATGTGTGGGTGTGTTTCAGCTGCAGGAGGTGCGTGGTGTGCTTGGGGAGATTACAAACACTGCATATTTCTGTATTTTTCTTTTGTTTTGATTTGATATACACAAGACAGGGCCCATTTTTTCTGTTTAAAAAGAAGTTACATGCTGGACATAAATGTATGCGATGGTTAGAAACCAGAGCACATCAAGTTTAACTCCTAATCATGATTGATTAGAAACATAATCCCATTTGAATTATCATTTAAAGACGGAGGTTTAACGCTCTACCCCAAAATTCCTCAGTTTGACAGACATAGTTTCTTTTAAAAGAATTAGCACAATGACATTTATCATAGACGGAAACTGTAAGGACAGAACATTCTGACACATTTTCAGATTTCAGATGTTCCTTGAATGAGTCATGTGTGGTGAACACTTCAATCAGGGAAGCTACCAAATCTTCACTTTGTAAAGCAACATTTGATAAAAAAAAATTACTCTATTCTACGTGTTTGCATGTGTATTCTACATGTGTTTTGATTTTGTTTACACTGTTGCTTGCTTCTGTTTTTATTATGTAAAACAACTTTTGGTTCAGAGAGAAAAAGAACAATTACAATTTAATAATAGGAAAGTAAATTACTTTTTTTTACTATGTTGAATAATTGACGGCTCTATTATATTCGCTTTTAGGAACAGTTAGAAAGCTGCAAATAAAAAACCGTGCTTGGAATGTACAGTACCAGTCAAAACATTGGACACACCTTCTCATTAACAATTTTTTTTTTTTATTATTATATTTTCTACATTGTAGGTTATTATTAAAGACATCCAGTATATGATGGAACACATTTTATTATTATGCAGTAAACACAAAAGTGTTAATCAAACCAGAATATGTTTCATATTTCCCATTCTTTAAAGTAGCAACCTTTAGCTTTGATGGTCTCAAACACATGAAGAAGGCAACAAATTCCACAAACTAACTTTTGACAAGAGAATTCCAGAAGTGTGCAAAAAAAAAAAAAAAAAGAAAAACATTAAATGAGAAGGCGTGTCCAAACTTTTGACTAGTACTGTATATTAATTTGCATGCAGGTTAATCTTGAGTTCCTGTTTTCATTTGAATGTAATTTGCAGTTGCTGAACTATGAGTAACACAGCTCAACTCAAGTCTAAATGATGCCATTTAAGGATAGCAGGATTTAAGATTTACCAATCTCCATGTGAGAGCAAAGTGTTCCTCAGCAGATATAAATTCACACTGACTTAACTTCTCTGGAATTTTTGATGTTAAAAACAGCTGCACCATGAAGGAGTTTGTGCACTGAAAACAATAAAGAGTTGATATTTTCAGACATGGCTCTTCCTATATTGCTTTCTGCACCTGTCAAAATCTGGCAGCAAAATAAGAGTAAAGAAAGGTTTCCCTCCCACATATTTTAGTTCTATTTTCAGTGATTTTAATAATCATTCCCCAGGTGCGTGGAATTTGGATTTACAGAAGCCAGATGACAGATGAAAGTGTGAGAAGTCTTATTTTTTGCTGTTACAGGTGTGTGAGCAGCTTTTTTCTTTCTTTTCCTAATCTTCCTCTGTCTTTGCTTCTGGGAAGATCTGCTTATAAAAATATGTGTCTGCCGTCACATTTTGGGAGCTGACAGAGTTACAGTATGTCCTGCCTACGCACAGCCAAGGTGCCAATCTGTTTTGCATCGGCTTTTCTCTCGAAGCGAAAACTGACTTTGATCCCAAATCCTGGCATTTTGAGTTGTGTGTGTGTGTGTGAGAGACACAGAGAGAGAGAGAGAGAGAGAGAGAGAGAGAGAGATAGGGTGACAGTTTCCCATCCTTATCTGTTACATTCAGTCAGAATTCTTCTTAATTTAGTGCTAGCACAAGTTTGTGTTTTTGGTATTACGTCATGTTTTGTCATTTTCACAGTTTTTATCAATAGTTTGCAATACACTTGATGCCTTGTCATGGGCATTGCTAACACTACCGTGCCTTTGCTGCACAGCCACAGTCCCAGAGGGAAGCTGCAGATTCTTAATTTTTTCCTGTGAAGCCTGTTAGTCTACAACGTTGTATTCCAAAGTCAATTCAAACTGGTGCATACTTGCCAGTGATAATATTTTTGGCCTGTAGAGGGGCCTCAAGCAAAATGTTCCATGTTTTCCCAGGTACTGATCCTGCCTTCCACTAAGTTAAACAGTAAACAGAAATGGGTGGAAATCAGCAGACTGGACATTCATGATTTCATGCCATAATTAAGAAAGAAGAAGAGATGTTAAAGCAAATCAACAAAGAGAATTAATATGTCTGTATAGATCACAGAGGAAGCTTGGTTCTTTCAAATTAAAACAGTAATATCAACAAACTGCAGAAAGTTTCTTTCTTCAGCTTCCTTACTGTGTAATGGAGACATTTACCTAAACATTGTTGGTGTTTGACATTGTCAGTAATGACAGTGAATATGTAATGCCTAACATCTTTGAATCAGATAATTAAAAACAGATATCTTATTGGAATGAACGGTCCGAATGATCCTTATTCAATTTGAAAATAAATCAAATGTTTTATATCAGTCTGTAAATTGATGGAATGTAATACATTGTATAAATTTACTTGATCTACAGTAAACAGTAAAATTAAATTCTTGCTTATTTGACCTAAACCTGAAATACCACTAATATAATAATTTTCTTAAAGATGACTGCACTTAATCTAAATGTAAATCTATCACATATGAAAGCGAAGGCTATTAAAACAAATTTATTTTGCTTCTTGCATACCAGCCAGATGTATGTTTATGGCCTTACACAGAGCACATACTGTGGTGTCACACTCCTCCCGCCCCCAAATATCCCAAAGTCAGAGCAACTTAAGCAAAACAAGATCCATGAGAGAGATCTTTGTGACTGACAAATGAGGCTCATAAACTGAATGCAGAAACCACAATGAAAAACAATCCAGAGTTTTCATTTGGAACAGAACGTGATGTCCTATTTGAGAATTTTGCTACAATTATAGTTGTTTTTCTCTCTGCTTTGTCAGCCACTTTTCTGCCTTTAAAGACACCTCTGTGAAACCCTACCACAGTGATCATTTTGCAGCTAACTGGGATTAGCTGAATATTAAAGTAGTCAATCAGAGGAGCCAAAGGGTGGGTTTATGTAATGACTTTAAACATGCAATCTAGTTTATTTCCAAGTCGTGAGGTAGCATTAGTGCCAATTCATTAATATCTAATGCTGCATTTCAGCTGCAGGTCTACTCTTCTTGACTTTTTTGGTTTTTCATAATAAGCAAAACTTTTAACAAATTTTTCTGATACCTCCTGAGTTGGATGGTGGAGTAAAAAAAACTGCAGACCAATGACTGGTCAGAAAGAACTGTCACTACATCTCGTACAAACTCGCCATTTTTAAGTTGTTAGAGCGGTCGCCAAGTGGCTCGATCCCTGACCATGGCAGCCTACATGTGGAGGGTATGGATGTGTTTGTGAATGAGCGCTGTCTGTACTGTAAGAACATATAAAGTGCAGTCCATTTACCATAAATCACGGCCGCAGTTTTTAAAAATTCCCAGATTATAAAAATGGCAGCCTAGAAATCTGCACTTACACTACAGCATTTAATTGACAAAGTGCAGAAATCTATAGCAATGAAAGGATTCAACAAGTGTCAAGTTCACACACGTAATCACCTGAGAATAACACCTACTCTGAGGAGGAACTATCCCAAGTGGACAACAAAATACACAAACGAGTGAGTCGTGTCAGGTCGAGCTGAGCCGTGCAGTGGAAATTAGGCATTTGACCTCAAATAACATGATAAAACTTCTGTCTACAAATGACCCCACATGGGTTTCAGGACTGTCCCTTCAAACCAACACGACCAAACCTTAGAAAGTACAGAGCCAAAGGACGAGGAGTGGGGCTGGAGCAAAAATAGAAAGAATCAAGATGGAAGAAAAAAACAAACAACCATAGGACTTGGACAGACAAAGAAAAGTTCCTGTGTAGCCTTTATATGAAAAACAATGTCCTTGATTGAGCTTTAATTTGGTTCCTCTCATAATAGCCGAGCGCGCCTCCCTCTGTTCCCTCTCCTGTGTTGAACAGCTGAAACAATTTGTTTGGCCATACTCTGCACTGCGATGCGAGGCGGAAGTCATTGTTTTGTCTGACAGGCGGCTTTGCTTGTTCTCCGTAACAACCTTCACTCTCTCTCTCTCTCTCTCTCTCTGCTATTGGAGAGCTCTCTCACCAGCCAGTGTGCAGTCCTGCCTCGTCTTCATTTCTGTGTGTAGTGCAGCGGAGCAGATGGAGAGGGAGAGAAGAGGGTGAGATAGAGGCAGAGATGAGAGAAAGGGAAAGAGCACGGTAGACAGCTGGAGAGGGAACTGTTATCCATGTGAGCAGCAACGGAGGACGGAGGATGACTGAAATTATACGGCAGGAAATGTATTCAGAAGACAAACTGTTGGCTGAGTCTGCGAGGTAAGCGAGCAACTAGTTTGAATCTAAGACTTTGCTCTGACAGCACATGAAATTCAAAAAGTCTTGGCGAGCTGAAGTAAACATCCAAACAGCAAGGAAAATGTGAACCTGAGTCTCTTAAAATGTGACGCAATTAGACACTGAATTAAGCAATGATACACAAAGCTAGTTGTGACTGCTGCGTCCACACACTCTCAGGGGAAGTTTTGAATTGTTTGTGATGAATAATAATCCTCCTTAATCTCCTGAAAATGAAAAAAGCGGAGGCTCCTCTGCACCTGAGGGTTGACGGCTGCACCAAAGCCAGATCAAACGCTCTGTGACTTTATCAAATCCACCTGTCACACTCCGTGGGCAGCCAGGTTTCCCATTACTGTTGTGGGTGTGTAAAAATCCACTGAGGCAGGGGAATGTGATTAACAGATCAGACTGATTGATAAGAGCTGATTAGAGGTCTGGGTGCGATAGTGCTGTCAAGGTTTCCCAACGGCTCCAGGTAGACATTTGTGCGAGTATTGTTTGTGTGTAACCCTCAGAGAGAGAAAGAGACAAACAGATTAAAGACAGACTGATTGGAAGAAAGAGATTCAAGTGACTCAGGTGAATAATTCAGTTGAGGATACATCATTGTGATTCATAAGCTTATCTCGGGGGAAGTGACTGCACTCATGCTCTTTGTTTGAGATTACAGAGAACTTTTAAAAGGAGAACTAGGGCCACTGTTCTTGAGCTTTTAAGGACATTTTTCATTTTGCACATTAAGGCAAATTGAAACTCAATAAGCAATATATTCATCAAAATAAAAAGCTCCCACTCTGCCCTGCAGCACACTTGCCTTATTTCAGTTGATGTTCAAAGCTCAATACAAATACAAACCTTGACTAACATGATCAATAATTCCAAATAACATCCAATATGACTTTGTGATGACACGATTTTCTGTCAGACTTTCATGGGAAGAAAACAATGAAATGACAGGTGTTTGAATGCCAATGAATTACCATTTGTTTTAAATAAATCTGCTTCAGCAAAGGACTAATCTAATATGCCTGTTTAAATTAGTGGTGATTGGCCCTGTGGCAGGTGGGAACCTCATCACCCTGTTGTTTTTTGTTTGAAATCCATAGTTTTCTTCTTTATAAAATCAGATTAAACGTTTTTTGTTGGGGATACATTAAGTATCATCAAATCGTGAAATCAATGGGCGTCCTGGTGGCAAAACTAGTAGAGTGCATACCACAGATGCTTGGTCCTCGCAAGCAGGTGGCCCGCGTTCGAATCTGGCTTGGAGCCCTTTCCTGCATGTCTTCCCTACTATTTTACCACTGTCAATAAAGCTAAAAAAATGGGCAATAAAATCATGAAAGTGATATTGAACTGTACATTAACAAGCTATGCAGCTTTTCATGGCACTCAAGTTCTTCATAATTCTTCACAGTCACCTGGTTGTGAGTGTTTCTTTTATCTCAATCAACAATAACCTCCCATACTGTCTCATCCCTATTTGGTTGTTTTCATAGATTTTTAATGATGAGACTTGACAGATTCCTCCTTGTTAACTCTATTCACTACCTGTAGGATGAGTTCCTTGTTAACTATTCACACTACAAGTGTTATTCCAATGTAAATGGATATGCAAATGTACCAAATGGGGAAATAATCGGTGTGAATTTTCAATCTAGTTCTTGGTATTGTGCGTCAATATTAGCATATGGGTCGCCTGCACTGCAGATGTTAATTTGAAAGATTATGAAGAAAGACGAGCACATCCACTCTGTAGATGTGTGAGGAAGCGGGGACGTGAGACAAAAACTATGCAGCATCTGATTTACAGCAGAATACGGGTTTGGTTTGGTGAAGCAAAGTGCACAGTGCAAAGCGCTGTCACACTTGACACTTGGTGTGATGTTGATGGATTGTGGTGCACCAGTGATGCACATGGAAAACCGGATGGGATTGGTAGGAATCCATTATCATACGTTATCAGTTAAAGGAATTGGTTTGAGGCTGGTAACAGTCATAGACGGTGTTATCATCACTCTAAAAAGCAGCGCACGCTGACAGTTGTGGTAATAGAGTGAAGAGTTTGGATCAACATCTTTTCAGAGGAAAGCATATTGGGAATACATGTAATACATGTAGAAATACAGCAGTCTATGAATACCGTGTTGTTCTTTTGCAGCAGTTAAATGGTAGTTGTGTAAATTTAACAAAGCTCTAATTACAACATACAGAACTACAAACTTTGCTACATATCTGCTGTGTTCAGCTGGCTGTATAGTCATATAGAATGAAGGCCTTCATACAGTTTCTGGGCCGCCATCATCACATACAGACTCCCCCACCTATCACATGTGCAGGTTCCCTGTTGCCTCCAAAATTCCATTGATTCCAATGCACTCATTGCTCATATGCTGGAATGACTCACTTAATTTGCGTTACCTTGTGGTAATTAGAAACACAACTTTATACAGAATGTGAGCACAATACAAACTCAAACTAGAAGGGCACTCTAGAACAAAGACTTCCGCCAAGACAATGTCCTATTTCACAATGTTACCTAAAGTGAAAAACTATTTGTGATTTGGCTCTGCTCCAAATGTGATGCATCCTTCTTTGGCCAGCGCTACGCCCTTCCACTAAGTTTCATGAAAATCAGGCCAGTAGTTCTTCAAACTGCCAAACAAACCAATAAACAAACAGATGAAGACATAACCTCCTGGGCCGAGGTAATAATGAAGCTTATAAATCTCGATTGTGACTCAAAATGTCCACAAAATTAGCTACTAATGTTGCACCTGCTGTCGTACTTTAGTGGTACAGATTCCCAAACAAATTACCAATTGATCAAACTACCGAACCCAAATAAATTGCAGGATATCGTGTGGAAGTTGCCGACATTGGTGATCCAGCTTTGCTCACTCTTTGTCTGCAGGTTTCCACTCCAACCATGATTCCACAGTACTAGTAGTGGGTAGAACTCGTCTGTGGGGATTGTTTGGGATAAAAACCTGTCGACTGTTGGCTCTCCGTGCATATGGTTGGCCACTACTGATCTATAATTTCCTCTACTGTGGGTTTTTTTGCTGTGATTAGAAAATGGATGTTTTGTAGTAGGGGTTGTGCGAGATAAAATAATCCCACAATGGGGACATTTCCAGTATTACAGCAGCAAAGTGGATAGTAAGACAGAGAGCTTTCTTAAAAATAAATAAATCGTAAGCAAGCAGTATAAACTAGAAAGACGCACTTTTCTATAGTGTAGTATGTAGATGTGGATTGGCATGCCCCAGTGTGGAGAAGCAGTACAGCTATGCCACATTTCAAACGTTCTTCAACACCTCACCTTGCTGTTAGACAGCCCTGTTTAAGCCTGTGTTCTTTAAGTGATGAATTACTAATTTTGTCAGTGGAGTCTGGTGTTTTTGAAGAGGGCATAGACTGGCATTAGTTTCCCCTGCATAAACTTTGGGCTTGGCTGTGTGATGGCAAGGTACAGCAGTGAAAATATTCTAAATATAGCGTACACCCCAACTGATACTGATTGTTTTTAGGTGTTTTTTTTCTCCCTGCACATCTGCTGAACATTGAAGCGTTATGTTATACAGAATGATATGTGAAGTGATGCAAAGCCTGTTCCTATGTTCCATCTCTTCCTCTATTTGTGCTGAATTACTCCTAATTGTTTCTATTTGTTCCTCTCTTTCAGACAGTGGTTGGCATTTACTGGAATCGCAATCATTTGATAGTGCAAAACACTGTGAAATCAACATTGCCAGGAAATGCCACGAGGCTCATCTGTATGGCGGAGTGGTGGTGTGTCACCCTAAAGAAGCTCAAAGGAAAAAACAGAGCCTTGAGGAGTAAACACTCATCTCCGCAGTGAGAGGTACAGACAGACTTCCCTGCTGTTGTCTCATCTGAATATTCAGCAAAACACAATGTGCATCGAGCCAAGGAACACTCCCCTCTTACAGTCACACTGCGTATTGATCTTTTTGCCTCACAATACCTCAGGCTTTCACCTACTTGCTGGGAATACAGTGAGTTAAGTCCACCTGTGGACATGAGTAAGAATTATCATATGGATTAAAGCTTCTTCAAATAAATCAAGAGTCACACCTATAATGAACAATGGACATCAACTTAGAATTTAACATCTAGTGCTGGACACTGCAGTGCATTATGGAATCGGAAGAGACCATGACAGGACTGTCCACAGCTGCGTTGGTGGCCATTGCCTGCAACACGTTTGTCGCCATCCTCCTCCTTCTTCTCTGTCTAATCCTCTACCGAGCCTGCAGGGTCCCCTCCAGCCCGGAGAGGCTGCCGGTGCTGGCTCCGAGTGAAGGAGAACCCCAGCAGGTGAACGAGCACAAGTACCTCTTGACGTCCTGACTGAAGAAGGATGAGTCAAATGTAGCAACGAGCGGTGGCCTCGGCGCTCTCCTCCACAGGAGAGGGGACAGAGGGAGCAGCCTCATTCTGCAAGAGAATCAGACTCGTCCTTCCTTGTTTTCAAAATCAGCTGCTGATCTAACGGCAGGGACGGCTTTGCCTCACAAAAATAGCAAGGATGAATTGTGCTGGAGTGACGAGACTATTTTTAAGCAGCTTTCACTCTGAGGAATGCCGATGTGAATGTATACGTTTAAAACACACAGCCGGAATAAAATAGACACAGCCACAAGGATGGATGCAGGTTGTACAAAGACCGAGAGAATGGAATGTTCCGTACACAAAGAGCGGCTGGCCTGTTGTTGCAGGTTTCTAAATATATCCTCTTATTTCATACTGTCTCCTGAAAAAAAGAGAACCAGTATATTGCTGAAAACAGGGACTTGAGCCTGTGTGGAGTGTGTGTGTCATTGTCACTCATAAATACCAGCGATCTGTGAGGCATAGCGCCTGGCTGAGGGTGTTACATAAGAACTAGAGAGGCTTAGTTGAGATTTGTGTCCTCTTCAACACGGCCCTCACTCTGACATCTGCTTGTGGCTGGACGCGATGGCCCACTCGCTCTGGACCAAATCCCAGGATGCACGCATACAAAGGGATCAATGATATGGAATCCTACCGATTGCAAACAGAAACTGTCCACGTTTTCCCCTCAAATGATCAATCCTGCATCGCTGGTGCTGTGACTTAAAGCCTTTGCACACCAAGCTCTTATTTTCCTGTGAGGTTTTCAAATCCATCATCTGAGTAAAACAGTTGTGTACAGAAAGCTTGCAGATTGAGTTTGATGCATTTTAGTATTCTATCCATAATCATAAATCAATTTCAGGTCTACTTCAGGATGTCAGTGATCCAGATGAATAGACTGTTTACCTGCAATGTAGTTAACTACTTTATTTGTATCAAGAGAGTTGCTGATTTACACACAATCACTGCACTGTCAGGGCAGCTGGAGTCGATCCGCTGCCGTTATAGTCCGGTGTGTGGTGCAACTTGCACGCAGATATGACAGCTTGAGTCTCTGAAGTGAGAAATTTGCTTGTAAAAGTATATTAATAGCTCTGTTTACATTTTGGATGATGATATTGCATGTATGGTGGCCCCAAGTGGTCACTCTTGAAAAGGATTTTTAACAGATGTGGAAAAAACTCACAGAATAGTTTAGCCTGCTCAGAAAACTCAATGTGAGGCAGTATTCATTTTAAAACAATCAGCAATTTCAGCTGATAAACATGGTGTGCAAAAGCCATTACACTCAACAAGGCACGTTGTAGAGTTACGAGATATTAAACCTAACAATACTTCCAGGCTTTTAGCTGATATCAGATTAACACAGAGTAAGTAAGGAAGCAAGCATTTCAGAGCATATCCATGTTGCTTGTAACATGAATATATGTCTGCTAAAGCTATTTCTGTGAGAGCAGAGTTTGAAATTTCCCAACATTGGGACACTCCAGTGGCAGACTTATGACACATGGATCTGATGCAGGGAAACTGAAAGGAACAGACCAAAAGCAGTAGATGCACCCCACCAATTTACACTGTGATTGGCTCTTTTTTTCTTCAAGCAAAAACTCTGGTCATCAGAATAGGGCAACATATGCTGTAATCACTGAAATACTCTACAGATACACGTAGCATCTCTAAAGAAACTAATTTTTTGGAATATTAAAGAAGAAATCCATTGTTAAACAGCTGACAATAGCCTCAGTAGATCAGAATGCAAAGCAGCCATGAAACTTGCTACCATCTGGGTAAAAGAGGTCTCTCTGTCTTATGAGGAAACCTTAGAAATAAGACATTCTTACCCCTCTGAGGAGATATTTGGTCATTTTAGCAAAATAACAAACTAAAGTCAGTGTCAACAACATTCTAGCAACTTACATCACCTCATCAAGTATCTCCTGGAGCTCACTAAATAACACATACTGCAGTAGTTACTCTGAAACTGTGACTTTCGCTTTGCTCTTTTTAACCACAGGACCATCATCACCCAATCCAAATGTGATACAGCAATCTACAAAAATGCAACATAAACAAATCGGAAAAGGAGTAAAACAAACAGTTCTGTGACCGAGCCTGCAGTATGCTTCCTATTACAGCAGTAATGAGGTGTTGCAGCTGTGTTCTCATTACCACCCCACGGCCACAATCATTTGTTACGCATTGTCTGTAAAAAATGAGGTGATTGAGCAGCCCTCTCTAACTAAACTTGTGGAGATGAAGTAATGAATCACTCTTAAGGTAGAGAGAGTGCTGCATGAGTTCGCAGAAAGATGAGAAGGGCAGAGGACAGAGAGAGAAAGAAAGAGAGCGCTGTGGCAGCTTGTGATTTCAGTTGAGCATCAGAGCACTGGGTGGTTCTTTACTGAAGGACAAGATCATTCAGACGGATAGGAGAAGAAAAAAAGGCAAAATAAAGACGGACAGCGGCATGAGTCAAAGCAAAGTTCTCTCCGTAGATGCGATATTAAAAGGCTTCCAGCTCATCCCTGGACGGCTGCCCGGGACGGCGTGTGCCAGCCAAGATAAGTCGTCTGGATGTGGTCCATAAAGGCTCAATCTATTACGCTAATTTATCTCCCCGTTCACACGCAGTAACTCTCCCCCTTCACTTTTTAGCTTTATCAACTTGTACAATACATACGGAATGGGCTTAATAAATCCTCGCAGAAGAGGTCAGTCAAGTTAATGGAATTCTAATGTTGCCTGTTTAATATGTATCAAGTACTGCAGTATAAATAAATGCATTATTAATTGAATATGAATAATTTATTAACCGCTTAAGAGAGATCACTGGAAAACATTTTTAATAAAGTATACAAATAGTTTTCCTGTTATGTTGATGCTGTTGCCTGTTACACACACTGAGCAAGACTTTTTTTTATGAATGAGAATAAAAGATTGTACCATGTTGCTGTGCTGGGGAGCCACAGCGGCCGGGTTAAACTGTGTTTTGCTCTGGTTCCCTCAGCAGACTGAGGAGCTTCTCCATCTTGGCTACTTCCACTTCTGGACCCTTAGGCTGCTCCTGACCCTTCTTGGCCTTCACACGCACACGCACACACACACAGATGGAGAGATAGAAAGAAATCAGAAACTACTTGACTTTATGCTTACCAAGCACTGGGGGAGACCACAAGCCTGGAAGGCATGCAGTTAACCAGAGGAGAACACAACACAATCAGGCAGAAATTGAAATGGATGTAAGGTCAATAGCAGCAGAGCGGTTATTTTATTCCATTATATAATCATTTACTTGCACCGTATTGTGAAATGTTCTTTGAAGACATAGACTCGCTGCCTAAAGGGCGCAATTGCAAAGGGCAAATTCAAAGAGTTCTTCCAGTGTGTGGTGTGTTGTTATTATTATTGGCACATTAAATACTCCTGTGTTTAGAAAAGCACAGCCATTAAGAGCTATAATATCTTGGCTCAACATTTGTCCTGTTCTGCTGCAGGAGTTCATTCTACCTCAGTAAAAGGATATTTAATGGACCTATCATTATCAAGGCTCATTTACTATTGTTGCAGGCTTTTCTTAAACTCAATTGGACTTTGATTTAACAAGCCTGAAACAGTTCTAGCTTTACTTGATCTTAATCAGGAAATACCTAACACGTTGTGGGCAACACGCCCTACAACTTGCACTGAAGTGATGCAACTGTTGATATTTACATGACAATACTACTTACATGCTTTCTGCTTACTGCTTTCATGAACAAACAGGTCATTCAAATTAACATCCACATATATATCTACTGATATTTACCAAGTATGGACCAGAGACTCTCAGGTTGAAGAAAGGTGAGGTGCAAAAGCCCAATTCTTTGCAAAACTGAATAATAATCAGCTAGAACTGTACAGAAAAGTGAACTACTGTTTATGTATTATCTATATCTGACTGTCTCACTCTCACCCAGACATCCAACAAACTGCCCCAAGAATTAAAAAGGAAGCAGTCAACAGGTAATAAAACAGACATTTAGGGAAATGAATCCAGGTGTTACATGTGTTCTGAAACCTTTTTCACAGCAAACATTGAAAAAACAGTTTTTTCCAAACACTTTTCCTTGAACCCAATTGAAAACATCATGAGGCCAAGGAAAGATGTGAACAATTCATAAGGATAACTCATAAAAAGCCAGACTGTATTTACACAAGGCTTTGATATAATCATGACAACATGAAAACCAATTAGTATGATTACATGAAGAAGGCTGCTGAATGTATGCAAGAAAGACATATGTTTTCGTGAATGGCTGAATGGTGTGTCATGGGACAACATTATGTCCTTTTCCTTTCGTGAAGAATGGTCCACTGTACCCTATGCTAAAGGAGATAAGAAGGGAAACACTGAAGCACATTTCCTTAGCATTGGAGTGCTCGACCACCGTATTATTGCTGCCACACAAAAAGACTATTTGGCCTGTGACTCCATTCGTGCAGGAAAATCACGACATTAGTGATGGCCTGCTACATTTCACATGTCCCAGCTAGTATCCCATAATGCAATAAACAACAGAGATACAGCAGAAAAAACAACTAAATACACTGTTAAATTGAATGACTTTGCACCTTTTGCCAGTAAAATAAATTTAAGTCTTTTAAACTAACTACCAAAATAGTACCCTTTAAACATGAGTACATAACAGATTTCTTTTAATTATATAAGTATGGAAGTGTGACATAGTGACAATGTGTGACTGATCCCTTAACACAGTTGAACAAATGAGGGATGATTTGCTAACTCCGTCTTTGAAGCTTAAATTTTGGAGTCACTGTTTTGAAGTTTGAAATGGAGACAGCGAGGGGGCTGAGCCAGACAGACAGCTGCGTTCCCTAAACGAATGAGCATGAAATCTCGATGCAACATAATATCTCTGCTATGATGAATGGCTCAATAAAGCTTCCTCCACAGTGTAGAGTAAGGCTGACTAGGCACAAACCAGCACTTGAAATTCATAAAAATTCAAAAGTAATCAAAATCATAAACATTCATTATCTCTCAAGCTGTCAACCTGTGCTCCGAATTATTTTCTAAATATTTTTTTCTCGTTGCAGGTTTGTTTACTGCAGCGGTAAACTTCCAGACTTGTTCTCTGTTCCATACAGAAAGCTGTGTATGCTCACTTATTAACGCTCAACATGAATACAAATGAAAACATAATGATAGGCCGTATATTCTGCAAGACAATAGTGATTAATAGACAATCACAACATGTTGCATAATGCTGCCTTTTTAATTTAAACTGCCACTTGTGATTAGTTAGTAAGAATGAGAAGAGAACAGATGAGATGTACACATTCATGCTGAACACAAACAAAGTTAATTTGATGTTGGTGTTCATCAAAAGGTGATGAATATTTGTCTATGGTTTACTATTATGTGTACTTTCAGGTACTTGATGTAAGTAATGTGAATTGTGATAAACTATTAGACCAGATTCAACTACAAAGTGAGTTTTGCATAAGCTTTATCACAGTAGACTTTTCCTCAACACCTCAGAATTTCAATGTGATCATCTCAAAGATTCCTCTGTACATAAATGTCTGTTAAGACACTATCTATTGTCAAATGATGAACACAATGCTGGCTGGGTCAGTGGCCCAGTTGCATTTGCAGTAATACAAACTGTGTCCGTGGCGACATTGCCAGGAAAAATCATGAGTGTGCGATTCCTCAGCAGTGGTTGGTCTGCGAGAGAGGGCAGGTGGAACTAACGCCACAGACTCGTTCTTCAACTCACTTGTATGTGAAGCGGCACACTGTTACTGTTACATACTTCGGCTGACTACAGACACACTTCAACAACAAGTGATAGTTAAGCCCAAAAACAAACCTGCAACTACTGCTTATTGCCACAGGTTCCACCCAAAGAACAAGATGGAAATCTTTGAGATTGTTACTTTTAAGTACAGTACTGGAAGGTAACATAGGAGGACAACTGGGCCTACACAGACCCTCCACGTACACCAAATACCTACAGGCCTCTACAATTGTGTGTGCACAGCATAACAGCGGGCACACCTGACACTACCTCATTAGTGGTTGTAGCCCTCAGGCTTACAACTGGGAAATAACTGCTTAGTTCAGCACAAGGGAGACCCCTCAGAGTATTTCAGGATATACTTTGGCGAGGTACATGGTGTGTGGTGCAGTACATTTTCTTTTCTAACATTTATAGTCAGAGTACAAACATTTAACCTCTCATTGTGGAAGCTAAAAAAATAATTGAAAACTATTTGAGAGGCACCAGAGTACAAAAGAGGTGAAATGTACTGGTTTAGTGAGAGTAAATGAGCCAAGAAGTTGGGCTGCCTCATCAGCCTTGTACACACAACAATTGAATTCTTACAGTCTGGCTTATCAAGCCACTGTGCCAATGTTGTGGGTATAATAATGGACCACCATTCCCATTGTGCAAGTTTCAGTGAGCTCCTGTGCCAATTTTATAAGACATATTACTGATAATATTTGCTGTGGGTGTTTGTGTCTGATGCTTATTCGCAACACTGTGTTCCAAAATGCTCTGAGCACTGTCAGTGGTGCTGAACTGTGCAATTATTTCCCAATTGTACGCTTTAGGGCTACAGTCTGAGGTCGCTAATGAGGTGGCGCTGGATGTGTGTGTATGTGTTGTTGTGCTGCCCCCATACAAACTGTGTTTATGTAAATGGCTGAATGAGAACTGTTTAGGTGTGTAGCACCCCGGCCACGCAATGCCATGTATAAAGCGCAAAAAAACGTGTGTAGAAAATAAATACATGTTACTCTAGTCATTCGCATTTCTTCTAGTTTACATGCACCAATGGGATCAACACAAAGGGAAACTGGAGCGGCTGCAGAACTGACTCTAAATGGGCCCTGATTAAAGTGTTATGACTCAGTGTGCCATTTGGTTTCCTCCTGTGTTTAGTAGGACCACTGTGATTACTCCACAGCTCATTAACCACTGTCATGAGTGGCAACAGAGCCTTCAGTGACTCACCAATTGTGAATGGACTAATGTAGAATTCTGTTTTACTGTATAGCTACGGCTTTCATTTCTTTTTTAAATATTATTCTATGTCTTGACATTTATTGCCAAGACTGAAAGGGTGGCCCAAATGACCATGTCTTTAACATGGGTGCCCCCTGCACCTGGGGCAGTCGCCATTATGTCATCGGCCTTTGAAACCACTTGGCCATCAGTCATCATGCTGCTTTTCACAAAAATTTCCAATACATCACAATTTATATCCTGCCTCTCCTTCTTGTGATCTTTTCTAACAAGTGTATTGATTTACAAAAAACACTCAACTTCTCTGTGGCTAATTGTTAACTGGCCTAAATCGAGAGAGAGAGAAGCAGTGCAGATAATGAGCGGCCGAGGAGGAGGGGAAGGGGGGACATTGGCCTTCATTCCATTGTTATTTGGTGAAATTAGCTCGAGGTCAGGACACGGCGAAGAATGAATCATCTCATCGGCTTTCATTGATGTGGAACAAGTGGCACTCATAAATAATGCAAAAGGAGAGGACGTGCATTTAGATCACTTTCGGATAAGATCGTATATAAGGTGAAAGAACACAATAGGCCATTCAAGTGCTGTGGTAACAATGCAGCACACAATTTTGTGCTGAAGGTTTGGCACCTAATTTGTAATGGCGACAAGCTCCATTTGTATATGCCATTAGAGTCTAATTAGAAAGACAAAGCAGTGGGAGAAGAAACATGGAATGATAAAACAGTTGCATTTGGAAAGGCAGATTTATTTTCTTATCACTTATAGGCAAGATTGGCATAGCTTTGAAGTAAATGAGCTAAAACGATTGAAATGTGATTACCTTGATTAGATTCTTACCTTTGGTTTCTTGCGGAGGTTCGGGGAGAGTTTAAGGCTGCTGACATAGCCTCGGTCGTCGCCCACTATGATGATAGGATAGATGGGATTAAACTCAATGTGAGTCAGCTTGGTCTTCTTCTTGGCCACCACTGGCTGCTGGCAGATGGCCTCATATTTGTTGATGTTGAGGTCAAAGACATGAACCTGAAAAAGACGAGTGATGAAGAAGAAAAATAAATGACTTGTTTATTTATTTATTTAAGTTCTGACAATCTGTTCTGACATTTTAATACTAACACTGACTAAAGGCTGAGATACAAATCTGGTAAAACTGACCCCTTTCACACATGCACAGCAACTCTGAACATATGTGGACATTACCTGGAGGAGCTGTATGTGAGAACGCAAACATCTGAGTCAGTTGGACTGAACATTAAATGGATTTTACCCTGCCAGCTCTCTAGCAGAAAGTCCGTGTAATGCCCAGTTGAGCCCATGTTTGAAAAGAGCAGGTCATTGTCCACAGAGTGAGTGGGTGTGCTGATGAAACAGGAGAATACAAACATCCAAGGGTGAAGCAGAAGGGTCATTTACATGAGGCAGCCAATGAAAATGTCTA